>CABHPQ010147655.1:4343-29864 GCA_902168405.1 Peromyscus aztecus
CACACACACACACACACACACACACACACACACACACACACACACACCCCGAAGGAAGGGAGGGAGGGAGGGAGACAAGAAGAGAAGAGTGCTGGGCAGTGGTGACTCATTCCTTTAGCCCCAGCACTTGGGAGGCAGAAGCAGGCAGATATCTGTGAGTTCAAGGCCAGCCAGGTGTACAGAGCAAGTTCCAGGACAGCCAGGGTTGTTATACAGAGAAAACCTGTCTTGAAAGACCAATAAATAAATAATTTTTTAAAACAAGAGACACAATGAGACACAATTGCAGGGCTTCACAATGCTTTAGTCACCTCGAGGGACTGCCTCCAAGCAAGGAGACAGTGCCTGTCACATTCTAATCACTTCGGACCTATATTGAGCTAGCAGGGGTCAAGTCCATAGAAGGGAGGGACTGGTTCTGTAGCTGAAATAATTCCTTCAGGGAGCAGCTGGTGGCATGATTTAAAAACAAGCAGTGGCAGGCAGAGAAAGGGACTTGAGAACTGACCTGGAGCCAGGCCCAGGGTGTGATTCCTGGGGGCAGGAACACCATGGAGACAGATGAAGAACAGATGAATGTGGAGGACAGCATGGCCTTCAATTGTTCAGATCCTATGGTCTTGTCTGTTTGGTGGTTCTGAATAGCTAGGGTAGCCAAGACCTGAGAGCCATAGATTCAGCATCAGTTGAGGATTCTTGCTGCTCCATGCCTCCAAGATGGTGCTGTTGTGGGATATTTGGACACTGTTGTAGTAGGACAGGCCCATAAGGTCAAAGAAATTGGCTCAAACCAGTTGCCAAGGCATGTGCATAATGTACTTCTTTATGAGCCAACCTGGAGTCTGCCTGAGGGCCTAGCAGCAGGCACTGTCAGAGTTTCTGAGTGTGCCCAGCCAATGAGGGATGACCATGAAATGCCACCAGTTTGGGACACAGCTTAGGTGCTGGGAGGAGGGTATATAAGGCCTTCCACATTATTAAATAAATGAGTCTGCTGTTTGCCTTCACCTAACTCCTGGTGTCTGTTTCACTAATGCTGCGCCTTCTCACCCGCTCCCCCAAGGGAGGGGTTAGGATCCAGCAGCATCTGGTGCCTGAACTTGGGGCTTCTGTTACTTTCTCCCTGGTGTAGATTCTAATCATCTCCTTCCCTTCCCTTGAGGCACTGGAGAGTGCCCCCAAGACGGTGTGTTTCGGTGAGAAGTCCCCTCAGTGTAGTGTTCTTCAGTCCCTTCAGCAGGTAAACGTTGGGACCTGCATTTCTTTCCTTCTTTTGTATTGTCTGTCATGTTTGTCAGCCTGTCCCATTAGGAAGGCACAGTTTATTCTATTTTGGTTCACCCAGCACCTCCACATAAGGACTGACCCCCCAGGAGGTAGAACCAAGGCTTGGCTCCTGAACACCAACCCTTGTCTGGAGACACCCTGGGAGCATGTGACCATGGCCTAAAACACCATGGAAGTCCCCCACTAAGCACAAGACATAAGGGTCTAATGCAAACTGTCACCCCTGTTGACTGTCATCTTCTGACTGTTGTTTGCTTGCTGTTTCCCTCTAAAAGATGGGTCATCTTTTCATCACCCCGCCATTTCCCATCCATCTCTATGATATCCAATGATGAGGAGACAACAGTTTGGGCCCGGCGAAATCTGTCAAGGAGAAGGCAGCTGTCATTAAGTCATGCACTGCTCCCCCCTCTGCTCCATCACCACCGAGGGCGGCTATGCCTCCACCACAGCATTCTTGGGGTGATCTTTTGTAGCTAGAGTTTTCCTGCCTGGCCCACAGTCAGGACAAATCTGTCACCTGCCAGTCCCACAGCCGCTCAGACCCAACCAAGTAAACACAGAGACTTGTATTGCTTACAAACTGTATGGCCGTGGCAGGCTTCTTGCTAACTGTTCTTATATCTTATATTAATCCATTTCTATAAATCTATACCTTGCCACATGGCTCGTGGCTTACCGGCATCTTCACATGTTGCTTGTCATGGCAGCGGCTGATAGTGTCTCCCTCCGCCTTCCTGTTCTCTCAATTCTCCTCTCTGTTAGTCCCGCCTATACTTCCTGCCTGGCCACTGGCCAATCAGTGTTTTATTTATTGACCAGTCAGAGCAACACATTTGACATACAGACCATCTCACAGCACTCTACCCCAGAACCCGGCTGCATCAGGAGTTGGCTCCTCTCCTGCAGTGCCAGGCATCTTACAACCCTCACAGCCTGCGCCACTGTCAGTCCGTAGACCTATAGAAGCCTTCCCAGTCAATGTGGGCCCAAATGCCAATGTCCAGCCCTGGATTCCCACCCCCATAGCTGAACTCTCCCTCATCCGGAAGGCAGTCAGTGAGTCAGGCCCAGATTCCCCTACTTTCAGCGGGTCCTTGCTCAACGGTCCAAGTAGTTAAAAACTTACTTCAATTGGCACCATTTGCTTAAAGCTGTGTTGGAGCCTGCAGTCTATGATGATCAGGCAGAATCCCAGGCCCGGATGAACATCTTACTTAATGTCCCAGTAACCTATGATATGCTCACAGGGCTTGGGGAATATGTCCACCCTGTGCACCGGGCACAGATTAGCTTGAATGCCTATTTTCAACAGGTCTTGGACCTGGCCCCGGAGGCCCACAGAGCCTGTACTCCCCGGGACCCCTCGGCTTACTTTCACAATCTTATCCAACAGCCGGGGAACTCTTCACTGACTTCCTGGCCCATGTCAATGAGGCCGTAGAGCACAGAGTGGATATGTTGATTAAACAGCTGACTTGGGAGGGGCTCAGTGTCCAAACCTGTAATGCGGTTGCAGCCGTGCAGAATGAGAACACACATAAATGGGTGCAGGCCACCAGAGATCTCGACCCCAGCACCGGTCCCATCGTCGCTCTTACTGCCTCCCTGGACGCTCCTCACTGACAGGCAGCTTGCTGATGACACCCCCAAGGGCCTCCAGGCAGACAGAACTTGCTAGGGATGTGGCAAACCAGGCCATTTGTGGTGTGACTGATCCTGGGCAAAACCTAGGACCCAACGCCCCAGATGCAGTAAGGGATGTCATTGAGCAAACGGTTGCAGGTCACAGCCTGCCGAAACACCAACCCCTTTAAACTCCAGGCAGGGCACTCTTCAGTCAATCCAAAAAATCTATTGGGCAATGTTCATTTTTCCACACTCCCCAATGCTGACCATCTATCTTGGTAGACAAGCTGTTGAAGGCTTGGTTGACATGGATGTGGACACCACCATTTTAACCGAGACTGAGGCTCTTCACTTCCCTCATTGGAAGTTTAAACCTGGCCCCCCCTCATCAGTGATACAGGAGGCCAACAGGATTCGAAGATGACCACCCACCTGGTCCATTGGAAGGACCTTGATGGCAATAGGGGAGCCGTTTTCACCCTATCATTTCCAATGTACCTAGGAACCTGTGGGGCAGAGATATTTTGGAGGATATGGGTGTTGCCCTAACTACAGATGACAGGGCCTGTTTTGATGACATCAAGGTTCATGAAAAGGCAGGTCCTGCGGTCTGAAACCCTGCATGAGATCCACATCCCCTACCGAGCAGTGGTGGTGCACATCTTTAATCCCAGCACTTGGGAGGCAGAGGCAGGTGAATCTCTGTGAGTTGAGTTCAAGGCTAGCCTGGAGTTCCAGGACAGCCAGGATTGTTATACAGAGAAACCCTATCTCAAAAATTAAAAAAAAAATTTAAAAAGATCCACACCCCCAATTGTAAGGGCCACTGTCCCCATGATATCCACCATGGTTGAGCCCCCATCCCTATTCCTTTGACATGGCTCTCAGGAAGCATGGGTGGAACGGTGGCCTGTAATTGAACCCAAGCTGTCAATGCTAAAGGAATTAGCTGCAGAACAGTTAAAGATAGGGCACATAGACCCATCCACAAGTAAATATAATACCCCCATATCTGTTATCCCCAAGAGATCAGATGCTACTGCCTCCTGCAGGATCTTCATGTAGTTAATGGTCTAATGGAAAAAATGGGGTCTACATTGCCAGGCCTCCTCCACCCCAGCATGATTCCTCCACCTTATTATATATTAGTTTTAGATATTAAGGATTGCTTTTTTTAAATTCCCCCTGGCACCACAGGATCGAGATCATTTTGCCCTTACTGTATGGGGGATCTAATATGCAAAAACCAGCTAAGAGATGTCAATGGACTGTTTGGCCCCCAGGAATGGAGAATAGCCCCACTATTTGCCAGTTATGTTTCTCAAGCTTTGGTCAATGTCCCCAGGGATGTCCTTTTGATCCATTATACGGATGATCTTCTCCTGCCACCCAGATGCAGCCTTTCTGCAAAGACTGCCAAGGGAGTATTAGAAGATCTTGCATTGTTACATCTGATGGTGGCTCCAGATAAGGTCCAGATGGTACCCCCATTTGCCTTTTTAGAATTTCCCATTGCTAAGCAGGTCTGCCCCCTTTCCTTTAAATTGGAAATGAAGGAATTGTACTCACTCTCAGAATTACAATTATGAGACATGGTTAATTGGCCTTAAACCTTTCTTACCCATCCCTGACCAAGAGATGAGACACCTATTTCCATTGTTGGAGGGCCTCACCTGTCCTTCCACAGGTTAGGCTTACCCAAGAAGCTAAAGAGTTGCTACAAAAGGTTTTGGCCATTCTAGCCATCTCCAGCCTGCAACACCATGATCCCCAAAGACCCTTACTGGCAATGGCTCTCTGGACACCCAAGGGATTTTTGGGAGTATTATGGCAATCTGAACCCCTTCTATGGATACATCAAGCATATTCTGACCTGCACAAGGTCACCTCTAAGTCTGACCAGTCTTTCCAACTTGGCCTTAAGGCGAGGATGCTGGCACAGAGAACATATGAACAAGAGCCAGACAAGCTTGACTTCCCCTTTTCTTTAAAGAACACCCAGTCCCTCTGGACAGATTATATCTCATCCCAGGAAATAGTTGCAGGATTTACAGGAACTATTGACAATCATTCGCCAAAAAACAAGATCTTAGCAGAACTCCCCACACTTCCAATAAAGATGTACAGGCAGTTCGTGTGCTGGCCTTTCCTCGAGTCAAAGACTCACTGACCCCCATCGCCAGTACCATGCTGATCATACAAGATGTCCTAAATCAGAGGACTGAGCCTTGGTACTTGTCACATGTTAGATCTCATTCTAAATTACCTGGAATATTGGCTCGAGGAAATGAGGTCACAGACACCATCATATTAACAGCCAGTATGGATCTCCTAGAGCAAGCCAGGGCTCTTCACCAGCATTTCCATCCGTCTCCACAGAATTTGCATAGACTTCTTCCAGAATTGCCGGTTTCCCAATGTAAACATTTGTCCTGGGCATGTGCAACTTGCACCCCTCTTGACCCCTTAGGACTGCTTCAATGCACAGGGGTCAACCCCCGTGGCTTAGTGCCATTTGGCAAATAGATGTTACACATTATGCTCCTTCTGGCATATGCTTACATATATGCTCTTAAATATGTTAATGCGGCAATAGATATCTTTTCCTCCTTTGTTTATGACCTTGCCCTTTCTGGGGAGAAGCTGTCAATGCTATCAAGGCCCTTAAGTCAGTCATGGTAGTTATGGGGGTACCTTGGGCACTTAAGACTGACAATGGCCCTGTCTATGCATCTCAACAATTTAATGACTTTCTGGGGTCCTGGAAGATTTCCCATACCACTGCCATCCCTTACAATCTGCAGGGGCAAGCCATTGTGGAGAGGACCAACAAAGTTCTCAAGGAGCTGCTGGCCAGGACTATCTCACCAGAGGCTAGGAGAGATCCTCATCCGGCCTTAACAGAAGTCCTTTTCCATATGAACTTTCTTAGTTTTGATGACAAGGTGCTCAGCCCAGCCTACAAGCACTGGGCATCTTTGCCAAGGAACACACCTCTGCCCCTGGTGAGATGGAGAGATTCTATCTCCCTCCAATGACAGCCACTAGCTCCCCTGCTAACCCGTGGGAGAGGGTATGATTGTATTTTCTTCAGAGTGCCCCTATGCCAATATGGGTCCCAGCAAGAGATGTGCACTTGGCCATAGATCATCCTGCTTCCACTAAGGAGGAAATAACCCAGGATGGGTAATGTGTATACTCCCCTTTCTTGTTCTCATTGCCCTTCTAAAGGCTGAAGACTTGTGGACCCTCGCTTTTCCTCATTTTGTATGATGCCTTTTGAGATGAGGAATGTTAATTTAGCAGGCTGGGAGCTAACTAAATGTATTAAGGGCCCATGGTCAGCTAAGTTTCTATATTATTTATTACAGCTAACACATGAAAATTTCTAATTAAATCAAACAAGAGCAGAGCTTTTTGACTATTTATTTATTTATTTGGGTTTTTTGAGACAGAGTTTCTCTGTGTAGCTTTGGAGCCTGTCCTGGAACTCACTTTGTAGACCAGGCTGGCCTCAAACTCACAGAGATCCTCCTGCCTCTGCTTTTTGAGTGCTGGAATTAAAGGTGTGTGCCACCACCGCCCAGTTGATTCTTTATTTTTTGAAAAGGTTTGGCATAATATAAAAAGACTGTTTGATCTCTCCTAGATTCTCACTTATGCTTTGTTTGGCAGGGTGGTTTTTAAATCTTTCTCCTTTTTAAGTGTCTCCTACAGCACATCTGGCAACAACGGGTGTCCATTGTAGCTAGAGTTTTCCTGCCTGGTCCACAGTCAGGACAAATCTCTCTCACCTGCCAGTCCCACAGCCGCTCAGACCCAACCAAGTAAACACACAGAGACTTACATTGCTTACAAACTGTATGGCCGTGGCAGGCTTCTTGCTAACTGTCCTTGTATCTTAAATTAATCCATTTCTATAAATCTATACCTTGCCATGTGGCTCGTGGCTTACCAGCATCTTTACATGCTGCTTGTCCTGGCGGCAGCTGGCTGTGTCTCCTTCCACCTTCCTGTTCTTTTCTCCTCTCTGTTAGTCCCGCCTGTACTTCCTGCCTAGCCACTGGCCAATCAGTGTTTTATTTGTTGACCAATCAGAGCAACACATTTGCCATACAGAACATCCCACAGCAGTCCACTAAGGAGACTGCACAGGTGTTAATGGCTTTTAGACATCCAACTCACAGCCCTCCACAGGAGGTTATGCATGCCTGACTTTCTGAAATTCAGAAGACTACTGCCTGACCCTCCCCACCCAGGATGACTCCCCAGGGATGGACACTCTTTGAGGGCTGATAGTCAATGACTAGTAAGAGCTTGTTTGGGGGCTAGAGAGATGGCTCAGCAGTTAAGAGCCCTGGCTGCTCTTTCAGAGGTCCTGAGTTCAATTCCCAGCAACTACATGGTGGCTCACAACCACCTATAATGGGATCTGATGCCCTCTTCTGGCATAAAATTGTGCATGCAGATAGAGTATTCATATACATTAAATAAATATATAAATCTTTTTTTAAAAAAAGAGCTTGTTTGGCAAGCCAACCTAAGATAGACACAATCCAGTTGCTAAGCCCCGCCCCCCTGAGGTGGGGTCAACAAGGCTGGAGCAAAGAACTCTGACTCCCACTGAGCACCCACATAATAAAATAAAAGAGTAGATATGTAGTAGGACAGGCCCATAGGGTCAAGGAAATTGGCTCAAACTAGTTGTCAAGGCATGCACATAATGTACTTCTTTATAAGCCAACCTGGAGTCAGCCTGAGGGCCTACTGTCAGAGTTCCTGGTCACTGTCAGAGTTCCTGATCATGCAGAGTCTGCCTGAGGGCCTAGCAACAGGTGCTGAAAGAGTTCCTGATCATGCCCAGCCAATGAGGGACGACCATGCAATGCCACCAGATTATGACACAGACTGGGTGCTGGGAGTAGGGAATATTAAGGCCTTCCCGTTATTAGATAACAAGTCTGCTGTTTGCCTTCACCTGACTCCTGGTGTCTGTGACATTGACGCTGTGCCTTCCCACCCCCTCCCCCAAGGGAGCCATTAGGATACAAGCAACACACTCTGTGAAAATGCATTGTTGTGACTGGTGTAATAAAAGCTGAATGGCCAATAGCTAGGCAGGAGGTATAGGCTGGACATTTGGGCAAAGTGGGGGAGGAGAGAACTCTGAGAAGAAGGTGGAGTCACTAGCTAGATTCTGCCTTCTTCTTCCCAGAGGAAGCAGCATGAACAGTACAGAGAGATGAGGTAGCGAGCCATTAGACAGAATGTAGATTAAAATAAATGAGTTGATTTAAGTTATAAGAGCTAGTAGAACAAGCCTAAACTAAGGCCAAGATTTCATAATTAATAAGTCTCTGTGCCATTATTTGGGAGCTGGTGGTACAGAGAAAGGCTTGTTACATAATGCCTTCCTTCTGTGTCCTCCATGCAGAAGGTAAGAGGACAAGGAGGGCCTCACCAGTGTTCATCTCATGTGTGACAGCTGAGGACTGAGCCAGACCACCTCTCAAGTCTCTGTGTGTGTCTGTGTGTGTGTGTGTATGCAGCTACACATGCATCAGAGTGTTTGTGTAGAGGCCAGAGGTCAAAGTTTGGTATCTCTTGAGAGAGAGAGAGAGAGAGAGAGAGAGAGAGAGAGAGAGAATCTCAATACATAGCCCTCGCTGACTTGGAACTAGCTATGTAGAACAGGCTGGGTTTGAGACTTGAACTCACAGAGATCTGGGATCCACTTAAAGGATTTCATGACCATGTTGGACACCTTCTCTCTTTTTGGGGTGGGTTTTTTTTTTTTTTTGTCCTCCACCTTATATTTTGAGACAAGATTCCTCACTGAGTCTGAAGCTCATCGATTTGGCTAGACAAGCTGCCCAGCGAGCTCCAGGGATCCACCTGTCTCCATCCCTCCATCCCCCATTGCTGGGGTTACCGAGGCAGGCATGCAGCAGTGTCTGGCCTTTTTCTGAGTGCTGAGGATCTTCACTCAAGTCCTTTATCATTGGAGCCACCTCCCAGCCCCCATGTTCTTAACACAACTGCGGTGGGAGTTTAAGTCCCCACATGAATCTTAGAGAGCAGCTTTCAAACATGCTTTGTGATCTCACTAGTCACAGGTACTGGTGACTAAGCTTTCATGACTCCAGAATGCCACTCCAAATGCCATCCTCCCAGAAACTGTGGCAACACCAGAGTCAGTGAACCTTCTCTTTCAAACAGGCATGGCCTGAGCAGGCTCTCTGGACTTACGAAAGAGTCAGAGCTGAGGTCATATCTGTCACTTCCTCTGCATGGCTGGCATGTGTCATTGGTCCCTCAGTAACTCCAAGAAGGAAAAACACCCCCACTCTACAGATAGGGAAACTGAGGCACAGGGCATTGCCATCACATGTCCAAAGCCACTCAGATAGGAAGAGAGGGACCAGGGCTGGTGCCACGGCTCTGGGATACTTCTCCACCTCCTGTGGCTACACTCCAAGGGACACACTAGGCCTGCCCAACTGCATGTCTGCTCTCCATCCTGGGACCAGCTGAGGACAGATAAAATGACAGATACCTGTAGTTGGATTCTTTTACTCCTTGCTCTTAGGGGGCCCTCACCACCCAGCTCCCAAATAAATACATGGAGATGTATTCTTACTTATGAATGCCCTGCCTTAGCTTGGCTTAATTCTAGCTGGCTTTTCTTAACTTAAATTATCCCATCTACCTTTTGTCTCTGGGCTTTTACCTTTGTCTATTCTATGTACCTTTCTTTCCTTCTTTCTCCATGGCTGGCTCCTGGTGTCCTCACTCCTTCCCTTCATTCTTCTGTTTATTCTCTCTGAGTGCCGGCCCTGCCTATATCTCCTCCTGCCTACCTATTGGCTATTCAGCTCTTTACTAGACCAATCAGGTGTTTTAAACAGGCTTTTACAGAGTTAAACAAATGCAACATAAAATAATTGTGAGAGGCCAGCTCCCATCTTTTCCAGGGCTCCTCTGAGGAGGAGAGTGGGATAAGAAAATATTAGATAGAAAGATAGCAAAGAGGAGAAAGACAGAAACACAGGAAAGCTTTGGGAGGACCTGGGTCAGTACCCAATGGCCCCTTCTGCCTCTTCAAAAGGGCTTTTTATAACAATGCCAAGGGGTGGGGCAAAAGACCTCCCCCTTGTTAGATCAAAGCATACCACACAGCCAAGTGTAGACCCTTCCAGACACCTGGTAAGCATGCCCATGGTCAAATAATCCCCTATGCAGACCTGCTGGGTAAAACAAGCTCAGATTCTCTGACTCTGAGTAATTTGGGCCTCCACAAATAATGCAACACATCTTTGCATCATTAAACAAATATCCCACAGCATAAACAAATGTAACACTGTAGCACATTCTAATTGTTCTTAATAATAAAAACCTGGAATCAGATATTGGGGTAAATGCTGAAAGGTCAGAAAAGTAAAGGAGCAGCCAAAGTCACCTCTTACCTCCATGACATTTCAGACCAAAAAGGGGCTGAGCTCCTGACTCCACCGCCTTATATTCCCCTCTCCACTCAGCCATATCACTTCCTGTCTCCTGTCTATATGGACCTCCAGACCTCTATGGTTAACTAATGGCTAGCTCCACCCTCTGATCTTCAGGCAAGCTTTATTTGTTAGAGCACAAACAAAATATCACCACATTTCTCCCTTTTTGTCTAAAATAAGAAAAGAAGGTTATAACTAATATAAGAAAAACTATAGGACTGGGGAGATGGCTCAGTGGTTAAGAACACTGGCTGCTCTTCCAGAGGATTCAGGTTTAATTCCTAGCACCCACAGGGCAGTTCACGACTGTCTATAACTCCAGTTTCGGGTGTTTTGACGCTGTCACACAGACATACATGTGGACAGAACACCAATGAACATAAAATAAAAAATAGTAATCATAAATAAAATTTTAAAAAAGGAAAACTATGTACAATAAGTACAATAACTATATACAATATATACAGGTAAAAATACATCAACAATGTCCAGTCCATAAACATTTGACAAATTCAGAGAAAATACTCCGTATTTATCCTATCTTGGTGAGTCCAAACGATTGTAACTCACTTTCTGTTCTACTTGCCTTACCAAAACTATCTTTTACTGTCTCTCAACCCTGTACACTTTACACTTCTTTGGTGGATTTCTTTTCTGAATCTGGTAACAAGGAAAACTAACTATAACTATAAGGTCTCCAACTCCATCAGAGACCTGAGAAGAAAATAATATTACTTGAGTAAGCAGGAAGTGTAAGCAAGCAACTTCCAAAAGTGAGAAATGACAGAAACAGCTGGATGCCTGGAGTGTCACCAAGGTTCCTCTGTATTGTTGAGGCATCCATCTTTGGCCTACAGGCCTAGCATATCTGACAGACTTTTCTATGAAGCAGGATATTCAGAAGGGCTGTCCTACCTTGTCTTGTCAAAGTTTGGCAGTCACTTTCTTTTGTGTCCTGCTTGTCCAATTTGGACAGCATACTGTCAGCAGTCCAGGCAAGGGCTCTTTACTTCCCAGTGGCTAACTTTTGCCACAAAGAAAGTAAACTCCATATGGAGTTTCTTTGATTCCCATCATCTTCTTTGAAGTAGATTGGTGCTGCCAGGAGCAGACATGTCCCATTGTCATTAAAAAAAAAAAAAAAGAATAACCTATGTTATTAAAAAATCTTAAATGCCATATTAAGTAGATCTCTGAAGTGTTTGCAGATGACCTGTCTATCTAAAATATATCTCTGTTTGACCTTGAAAACATGCCTAATATGACAAGTTCAATTGTAATAGGTGACTAATTACTAACCTGCATTTTCTTATTATCCTAAATAGTTGATAATAATAACTTTCAAGGACTAGAAATTTGCATTACATTGTTAAATGAGTTGTATAGGTACAATATCTTGAACAATAGCAGAAATGTATGTATAGTATGTTCTAACAAAAATAATCTCAAATTTGTATCAATATACAAAGATCCACATCAATGTAAAAATTTTAAAACAAGTAGTTATTTTTAAAAATAGATTCAATAACCTACCCTTTTATCCTAACTTATCTACATCCCCCTTTTTTCTTTTCAGAGTAGACTCAATAATCTATCCTTTCATCCTATCATTTCTATGGGCCCCTTTTTTTCTTTTCAAAACAAGAACCCTGAATCTAATCTCCTTTGTTCAGCTTTTTACTCAACTATTACCAATAACAACTTGTAAGCAACCACCCTAAACAATGACAAATATCGGTAACCCATTGAATGACCAAAAACCTCCTGCCCCACATCTTGGAAATGTGGGCATCATATTCTTAAAATTACTTCCTGCTGTCTGGGGGCAATGGCATCTTTAGGGGACTCTGAAAAAAAATGGGATAATTATCAAGTCCTGGGAGAGCTAGCTGTATCATTTGTTGTCCAGTCTCTGTGTAATGGGAAAATGCAGGGCTTGTCTCAAGTCCTGGCTAGAGTAGTCTGTGAAGCTGACCATCTCAGCTAGCCATCTCGAAATTGTCTTAAGCAGTTTGTAGTCCAAAGCTGATCTTTGGGGAGTATTTGTCAGCTTAATGGTGTTACCACAATCCAGGTGGAATTGTTGTTGTGGGGCCCCATCATCCTTTTGGAGACTTCGAAGATCACTGTTAGGTATGGTCTTGGTTCACTGCAGAAAACTTAAACATTTTAAATGTCATATGCAACAGATCCCAATAAATATTTATCCAGATTCAGAGTACAAAAACTTAATTCCTAGTTACTTGACAGAGACTCAAACCTGAAATCATGTACAGGAAACTAGATGAGGCCTTTTTCTAGAATTAGTTAGTATTCCATATGACCATTAATATCACAACAAAAAGTTTAAGATATATATTAATCTCATAAATTTTGATATAATATTCATAGCTTAAGAAAGTTTTAAGGAGTCAAAACCAAAGGATCATGAGATTAGTGGCAATAGGGGTTGGGGATTTAGCTCAGTGGTAGAGCTAGCAAGCACAAGGCCCTGGGTTTGGTCCTCAGCTCTGAAAAAAAAAAAGAGATTAGTGGCAATAGAATAGTCCCTAATTTTGGTTTTTCTTCTGTCCCACATCAGGTGACTTCTAACATGAGACAGAGATTTTTGGATTTCATTTTAACAAGCATACTTGGGTTTCGAGAAGGAGAGAGCAACACTCTAACTCCAAAGCCAGCTTTAATTTTCAATTGAACTGGGACTACATAAAGACTATTTGCATTATATGTCTGTAGAGAACAGCAGAAACAAACATTTGGGGAGATTTATAATATTTTATCCTGCTGGAGATGTGATATACCAATAGGCCAATTTACTCTTTTTCTTGGGACATTTTCTCTGGATGATTTGTCCTTTTTCTTCAGATGTCTCATTTGTCTAGTGGTCTTCAGATTCCTTAGATGGATGCCTTAATTCTCCTGAAAAGACAAAAACAGGGGTTGGGGATTTAGCTCAGTGGTAGAGCGCTTGCCGCTTGCCTAGCAAGCACAAGGCCCTGGGTTCAATCCTCAGCTCCAAAAAAAAAAAAAAAAAAAAAAACCAGACAAAAACAAAACTCTTCCACATCCCTGACTTTGGGGAGGTTCCCTTTTGGCAAGTTATATCTGCTCAAATGAAAAGCATTTGTTATTCGTATAAGTTAGTTTAAATTGAATGGTCACACTGGTTGATGAACTATCACCTCTTCTAATTAAGAGGTCTTTGAACTATCATCTCTTCTAATTAAGAGGTCTTTCTTGTTCAAATCAAACCTTTATCAATTTTGATGGTATCCTTAGCTTTTCTTCTCCTGTGGAAACAAAAGCAAAACCTTTTCCCCAACATAACACATATCCTGGTTCCCATTCTGAGATCAACACATCTTTAAAGTATACAGACTGATTTAATTCCACAGGTTTTTTTTTTCTTTCTATTATTCAATGTCTCTCCACAGCTGTTTTTACTTTCTCCTTAGCATTTGGAAAATTCAGAGTTATTAGAGCATTATGCAGTCTATTTCTGGGGGTCTTTTATTACCCCTTTCTGTTTATTTAGCATATTCTTTAGAGTGTGATTTGATTTGATCTTTCTATAACTGCTAGTCCTGTAGGATTGTGTGGTATACCTGTAATATGCTTTATATTGTAATAAACAACAAGAAAAAAAAAACTGTTTCATTTTACTAGAGACATATGCTGGGGCATTGTCAGCTTTAATTTGTACAGGTATTCTCATGATGGCCATGACTTCTAATAGATGTGTAATTGCAAATCAGCCTTTTCAGAACTCAAAGTAGTTGCTCATTGAAATCCTGAACAGGTATCTATGATATGGTGTACATATTTTAATTTTCCAAATTCTGCAAAATGAAACACATCCATCTGCCAAATTTCATTCCTTTGAGTACCCTTTGGGTTACTTCCTGTAGGTAGTGGAGTTTGGTTGTATAAAGAACAAGTAGAACATTTCCTTGGCTTGTAGTCAAGTGATGGAAAAATCCTTCTACAAACCTTTGTTATTGACATGGTATTTTTTATGAAATTTTGAGGTTTCCAGCACATTTTCTACTAATAATTGATCCATTTCATTTTACCTTGTGCTAGAGGTCCTGGCAGATCCATATGGGATCTGATGTGTGTTATATATAAAGGATGATTCCTATTCCTGATTATTTCTTGTAATCGTATAAATAACAAAGTTAATTCTGATTCATCAGGAATAAATTCAGTAGTTTCAATGTGTAAAACAACTCTTTCTGCATACTGAGAGCCAATAACTATATTAAGAGAGTCTGTAAAATCCATTAATACCACGAGAATAGCATATAATTCTGACTTTTGGACAGAATCCTAAGGGCTTTGAGCCACCTTATTCAAATTTCCTGATTTATAACTTGCCTTTCCCAATTTGTTTCCATCAGTATAGAATGTAGGGGCTCCAGAAATTGGTGTTCCTCATACAATATGAAGAAGAATCCAGTCAGTTCTCTTTATAAACTGAATTTTCTTGCTTTTGGGATATTTGTTGTTAATCTCTCCCAAAAAATGACTGCAAGCTCTTTGCCAATGTTCATTTTCAGCATTAGTAAAAGGTACTACAATTTCTGCTGGGTCTATTCCTGCTACTTGAAGTCTCAACTTTCCTTTTTGAATCAACTCAGAGACCTTTTCTGTAAGCACCTTAAGCCACCACGCCCCAGGACCTCCAACTGCCAGGTTCCACCCACAGAATACTCTAACTGCCCTAACTGATGGACCCTGCCCCCACCCTGCAGAGAAAAAAGCCCAATCTCTGGACACAAAATCCCACCAATCTCCACCCTGGAAAGCTCCACCTCCTTCCCAAGAAGCTCTATATAAGCTCTCTATCCTGTTCAGTTTGCTGCTGTTTCTTGCTCGAGCAGAAGCAGCCATTCTCCTGGTTTTTTTCCCTCCCAATAAATCTCTTGTGTGAGGTTTGTTGTGTGGTGTGACCTTGTGGTATCCTTTGGCTTCCAGCTACCAGGATACCTTTCCATCCCAGCTGCAATGCTTACATTTGGTGTCGTGACTCAGATGGGCTCTCCTAGTGCCTGCATTTCCCCTCATGATCTAAGCTGCACTGGGACCCTATCCCTCATCTTCAGTCCTCCGGCAACAGACTTACCTTTTGGCTCACCTATCGCTCAGCACCCCATCCACCAGAGTCAATTAGGTAAGTTTTCTCTTTGGTCGGTGTAAACGTTTCCCTGAGTCTGAGGAAGTGACCTTTGCATTTCTGGCACCCCTCTAGTACTGTTGGAAGCGGAGGTACCCCCAGCCACGGTCTTTAAGGCTACCTATGGCTGGCCCTCTTCACCTGACCACACTCCCCCACCCTGGGAGAGGCATTCAGGAAATTTCCTTAGGCCCAGTTGGGTTATAGCATCCCTTCCTGTGCTCTCTCCCTGTCTTCCTCACAAAAGCCTCCTTTTTCCAGCCCTTTCCTCTGGATGAGACCCTCCCCTTAGAGCTTTGTCTTTTCTTGCCTTCTTGCCTCTATGGAAGACCTGGTACCAGGCACCGAGTCTCTCCACTGGCTTAAGCCAGGCTAAGCTTGCTACACTTGACCCCCGTTGAGTTGGGTGACGACCCTCTGAGCGGATTGGTCCTCCATGCGTTCATTCGGTCCTCCATGAGTCCGGGGACGCCCAAGACTACAGGCTGCAGTGACCTTTTTCCTCACCTCTCTCATCCATGGGAACTCAGCACTCCAGTCCCTCCCATTCCACCTTGGGATGCCCCTTAGAAAACCTCCAGCCTCTCCACCTGACACCTGACCTGAAGGGCACTAAATGTATTCACTTTTGCAATCAAATTTGTCTTCAATACCCCTTAGATAATCAATCCAAAGGGCCACCTAATGGCACCTTAGATCCCATTATTATTTGGGACCTTTAAAATACTATGAGCAATTGGGGAAATGGAGATTTCCCCAGTCTCTATGTCTCTGCTCCGAGTCCTGTTTGTTTTTGTCTAGTCTCCCCACCCACACACACTGTGTAAATGTCCTGGTTTTTAAGTTACTGTAGATGGATCTGTAAGTTTGTTGCAAAGTGGGAACTAGGAGTGAGACCTAGCAGGAGGGGGAGGAAGCACAGGAGTAGGCCAGCTGCGCATGCGCACACCCTGTACTCACTCCTCCCTGGCTGGTGCATCTCTCAGCTCCTTCCTATGGGGTCCTCTGTCTGTGTCCAGGGGTCAAAAAATCCTACCTTAAGCCTCCTTTGTTAGCTCACTGGATTCAGTTTTACCAGGATTCAGGTGTCTTTTAGGTACGAGTGGCATTGGACCACTTTTATGCTGTCCTACTTCAATTAAAAGCTGGCTCTGGAGTTAGGGTATGGCTCACCTCTTCTAACCCCAGCAAGGTTTCCTCCAAAATCTCTGTCCCATAGCTGGTGAGCCACCTGCTATGGGACAGAAAGGAGAGCAAAACAAAACAAAGGGACAGACTATTCCCACCGGGGACCATTGCTACTCATCTCATACGCTTTTTGGTTTTGTTCTCTAAAACATTTGCTAAGGTGTAAATCTTGCCTCAGAGACCTGTAAGCAAGGCTACAAGTCTGGAAAAATCTGTAACACTGGGGTTAATAGTTAAAAATGTATACTTAGGAATCTTAAAGGAACCACGTGGTATGATGCCATTTTAGGATAAACCAACCAAGGAGGAAACAACTCCTAGCTCTGAAGCCCAAACCAAATAATTCCTCCACTATTTTCTACCAATGAACCTCACCTTTATCAGCCTCCACCAACAGTCCCTTCTCTTTCTATAGCTTCCCTTTCTCCCTCCTCAGCCACAGGCTGCCCACCCAGTCAGGGCTGTGGCATTAAGCAGAGTACTCCACTATCACATGAGACCTGGCTCTATGGAAACCAACTGTATATCCAGTATATTACCCATGTTACAACCTCCCCTTCCATGATGTTTATATGATTCTTGACAACAATCTCCCAGAGGAGCATAGGCGAGTCTGGGACCAGGCTGTGGCAATCCCCAACAAAGACTCTGAATGGGATTACAATATCCCAGGAGGCATCCTAGCTAGGAATCGATTTATAACTTGCCTCCTGGCTGGCATCCACAAGGCTACCCTTAAGGTGGTAAATTGTGAAAAAGTCCAAGGGGTCATCCAGGAAAAGCACGAAAACTCATCTCAATTCCTAGACCGCCTTATAAAGGCCCTCTGGCAGTATCCCAATCTGGATCCTGAGACCCCAGATGGGAAACAACTCCTTATGACCTGCTTCTCCCAGAATTTCCCTGATATTAGGGCCAAACTCAAATGTCTAGTGAGAGGACCCCTGATTCCACAGGCAAGTCTTCACTGTGGCCTTCAAGGTGTACCATGGAAGAGAGGAAAAAGCCCCAAATCCAAAATACCTGATGACGGCTAAGGCCTCTCAGCTGGCCAAGGCAAAAGCCCAGGTTCCCTGGTCTCCTAAAGCCTGAGAACCTCTGTGTCCTTGTTTCCAATGTGCTCAGGAGGGTCACTGGGCCCAGATCTATACGAACCCTCATAAGCCACCCAGACCATGTCCAAGGTGCCATCAAGAAGGACATTGGGGTGTTGATTGCCCCCATCTCCCTTGTGGCATGGGGACATCAAGCCCAGATCGCCCTTCATCTGACCTCCTTGGTCTGGCCATGAACGACTGAGGGGCCCTTGGCCTGACCACCACCATCTCCAACAGGGAGCCTAGGGTAGTTATCCCAGTATCAGGGCAATTCATCTCCTTCCTTCTGGACCCTGGGCCCACTTCTTTGGTCCTGACGAAGTTCTGGAAACCCACCTCTCCTTCTCATTCTTCTACTGTTTGAGTAAGGAGACAGTCTTAACAGGCTCACCAAACCCCAGCACTTAGCTGTATCTTTAGGGGTATCCCCTCACCCATTCCTTCCTAATGGTGCCAACCTGTCCCACCCTCTTGATGGGAAAGGACCTCCTAGCCAAAGTGGGAGCCTCTATTTCTTTTGCTCCCCCATCCGCTTGACCCCAGACTCACCAGCCATTCCCTTCCTCCTTCTCCCCCAAACTACATGATCTGACACACCTCTTCTCTTCCAACCTCTCAGGTAGATCCCTAGGTATGGGACACCTAAAACCCTCTATAGCCAAACATCGCACCCCTTATCATTCAACTACAAAACCCCACCAAATATGTAACCCAGGCTCAATAACCACTTTCTCTCCAAAGCCTCAGGGAACTTAAGCCTCTCATCTCTGACTGAAGAAAGGGTCTTCTGCTCCCCACTTCTCCCTTTAATACCCCCATCCTCGCAGTTATAAAAACCAATGGAACCTACCGCTTGGCTCAGGGTCTCCAAATTATCAACTCAGCAGTAGTTTCCCTTCAGCTGGTAGTGCCCATGTCTTAACATGTCAAAATGACTTAAGTTGCTGATTTGACCCTTAAGATGTGTGCAGACCCCTGGCTTCTGCTGCCCATCGTATTGGGTTCCAAATTCTTCAGCTACTTCTTCCTCCACCTGCTCTAACCATCCATCTCTCCTCACCTACTTGGTAAATGTCCTCTCACTGGCTCCTGGAGCCTGCTGGGCTTCACTCTTGTGGGGCCACAAGAATATATTATAGAGATTCAACTGTGTATTAAAGCTATACCTAGAAAGGCACTTTTTTAGTGGGAAGCCATTTATCATGGAATATTTGGTGTTGTTCAGCTTTAATATTCAGCTGCTCCTTGTTATGAATTTCTTGTGCTCATAATTCCCATAGAAAACGTATGTATGAACATCCTGCTCGGGCCAGTACTTGGATAAGGTCACCTAGTCAGGGCCTTCTGCCTCTGAGCTCCCTGCTCCCTTTTTATTATGTGAATTGGGTGTCTGCCTTTTGCAATTACCCCCTTTCAGCAATATCCAAGATAGGGCCAGCTCCAAACAAAGCACTGAAGGACAATTGAGGAACAGAATAGCTACCAGACCACCTGCTAGGCGCCTGATGCCCCTGAACTAAGGTAAAATGTCCTTTCAGAGGCAACCTGGCTCCTAGATGCATAGCTTTGTTTCTTGTGCAGATGAAGCCCAGACCATCCCTTGCCTTCAGGCCTAGTGGCTTTCCAGAGCAATTGACTGAGAACAAAGGAGATTTTTGCATATCTAGGTGGTGTGAAAGGTGGAATAGGATTCCTGAGACACAGAACCTTGTGGCCAGAGAGAAGAGAGGAGGACAGAGATTCTGCAGAGGGTAAAACGGATCTCTGGTAGAGTATTTTGAGAGCCAGGAATAAGGAGCTAGGGAGGAGAGATGGAGGATGAAGGAACAGAGGACGAAGATGAGGTCAAAATCATAGGAGCTTACTAAAACTATGAGGACAGGAAAAGTGGGCACAGAGAGGAGCTGAGTGTGAGGATGGAGCTGAAGCTGTGTAGATAGAATTTTGTCATTGAGGAATAAAGTAACGGACAAAAGAGCTTGGTGTGTCTAGATTCATTCCTGCTGTTGGTGGTGTCTCGTCTGGGCCCCCTGGGAAGGAAATTAAGAGACTGGACCTTGAAATTTCTGAAGCCTCACCATGCAGGCAACTATTGGAACCGTTCCTGTTTTCTGGCCTCCTCCCCCTAAGGAGCTGCCTGTTAATCCCCACACAGCTTCCTTAAGCCCATCTGAGCCTCTACAACCTTGTCTCTCCTATCTCTCAGCTCCCACTTGGAGCTTATAGAAACTCCCTCTAGCAGAGTTCACTTTGTGACTCTTCCCCTCTTCCTCCACAGACTCTAATTTTATTAAAGCCTCTCTCCAGCTGTAGTACAGTTCAAACAGCCAAAACTGGCATTTTCGATATTCAGTGATGACAACTTCTGCCACAAACAAATTATCCAAAATTATCTTATATCTACACCTGCTTTCTTCTCTATTTCTTCTTACCTACACCTACTGGAGTAGCCCTTATATACGGATGCTTATCGTCTAAGAGACCCTCACCTCTAATCAACAGCCCATTATAATAGGGTCAGGAAATTACTCTGTGTCAGTCTGTCAAAGGTCAAATCAGTCCCCTATAACTCCCCTATCCATCTCTCCTTCACTGGGGCTTATCACCTGTACATGGTTTCTCTATTCTTCCATGATAATTCCTGTCCTGAAAACAAAAATCATAAAAACAGGGTTTATGATAGAATTTAAGAAACAATGCTTATTTAGTAAGGTACTAAAGCTGCACCTTCATGTACTCATACAGGAATGTACAAGTGTTATAAAGGTCTGAGAATGTGAAAGCTTAGGAAGCACTGAGGATAACTTCAGTTCTGAGGGTTGTGAAAGCTTAAGTAAATTTTGAAAGTACAAGAAAGTGTTATGTGAATGAAAGTTCTGAAGGTTTTTTTTTCTTTTTTTAATTTTATTTTATGAGCTTTAGTGTTCTGCCTGCGTGTATGTCTGTGTGAGGGTGTCAGGTCTGCTGGAACTAGAGTTACAGACAGGTGTGAGCTGCCATGTGAGTGTTGGGAATTGAACCTAGGTCCTCTGGAAGAGCAGTCAGTGCTCTTAACCACAGAGCCATCTCTCCAGCCCCGAAAGTTCTGAAAGTTTAAGAAAGTGTCTTAAAGTATCATGTAAATGAAAGTTCTGGAGGTATAAGAAAAGTGACTTAGGATAATGGAAAATGTTTCAGATTTCTTTCCCCTCTATGCTATTGTTAAATCTATACTTAATGATTCAACCAGACCACTTGCACGGTAGGTTCTGGAGACTTCTCACCAGTGAGTTGCCAAAAGGAGATACTTATCCTGGTGACACCTAAATCAACTTCTAAAATACCTGTCCTCTATTCCTTCTTTCTCTGTGATCAAACTAGAGATCACTGTCAATGTTGGCCAGATGTAGGCTGCCCTTAGCAGTCCTACAAAAGATAAAATCCAACAACTTCAGACAGACCTTCAAAACATAAACATCTTGATGCCTGTGTCAGTGGATCACTGATAGTCCAACATGAAATTGGATGCTGCCCTTCTCAACCCTCTTCCCCTTCTTTTCCTAGTCCTGCTAGTTGTACCCTAAACTTCTTGTCTAGATTTCTTCAACAACAGATCCAAGAGATTTCTAACCAGACTTTTAACCAGTTACTATTACAGGATTACCAGCCCCTAGCTACAGAGCCAGAGACCTGCAGCACTCGGTTACATCCTGATGATGAAGATCAAGATTGCCTAAAGAATCTCAAAGCCCTGATTTAGCAGGAAGTAGTCTAATGATAACATCGACCCCTTTCCTGTGACCTGATTGTTTATTGATAATAAACAAAAAAGGGGGGAATGTAAGCCCTTCAAGCCACTTGAGTGGTCCAGGCCCCTCCCCCAGGACCTCTAACTGCCAGGTTCAACCCACAGAATAACTTCCCTACTGTTGGACCCTGCCCCCACCCTGCACAGGAGTGGTCAGGCCCCTCCCCCGAGGATCTCTAACTGCCAGGTTCCACCCACAGAATACTCTAACTACCCTAACTGATGGACCTTGCCCCCACCATGCAGAGAAAAAAGTCCAATCTCTGGACATGAAATCCCACCAATCTCCACCCTGGAAAGCTCCACCCTGAAAAGTTCCACCCCCTTCCCAAGAAGTTCTATATAAGCCCTGTATCCTGTTCAGTTTGCTGCTGTTTCTTGCTCAAGAGGAGGCAGCCACCTTCCTGTTTTTTTTTTCCCTCCCATTAAGTCTCTTGTGTGAGGTTTGTTGTGTGGTGTGACTTTGTGGTATTCCTTGGGTTCCAGTTGCCAGGATACCTTTCCATCCCAGCTGCAATGCTTACATTTTCCACATAAGTTTTAATTTTTTACTTTGTTTATGTGGTAAAAAGATCCATTCTAAGATAACATCTTCCTTCTGCATTAGTATTCCTGTAGGGGAATGCATAGAGGGTAAAATAACCAGAATGCAGTCAAGCTCTGTATCCAAACGATTCAAAGCCAATTCTCTCTCAGCTTCAGCTGATAATTCTCTTAGACTATTTAAGTCCTTGTCACCTTTTAAGGTTTGGAACAAATTATTCAGTTCTGGATTTGTTACTCTACTAGTGGGCCATAGATAGGCAGTGTCTCCTAGCAATTTCTGAAAGTCATTAAGATTCTCCTCTTCATATATATATTTGGTTTTTTGATTTTTTCAAGATGGGTTTTCTCTGTATAGTTTTGGTGCCTATTCTGGATCTCACTCTGTAGACCAGGCTGGCCTTGAACTCACAGAGATCTGCCTGGTTCTGCCTCCCAAGTGCTGGGATCAAAGATGTGTACCACCACCACCCAGCTCCTCCTTTATATTTTTCAGGAGCAATTTGTAATCCCCAACAAGGCAAATTTTTCTTTACTTCTTCAACATTCCTTCTAAATTATCTACATTTGAATCAGCTAGTAATATATTGTTCATATAATGGTAAACTATAGATTGAGGAAATTGCTTATGTATCATTTCCAACGGTACAAAATACTGGCACAGGGTTGGGCTATTTAACATTCCCTGTGGGAGAACCTTCCATTGATATCTCTTAACAGGCTGAGAATTATTATAAGTAGGTACCATGAAGGCAAATTTTCTCTCTTTTTTTTTGTAAAAATATTGTGAAGAAACTATCTTTTAAATCAATAACTATAAGAGGCCATTCTTTATGTAATAGAGAGGGCAAAGGAATTCCAGGCTGTAGAGAACCCATTGGCTGAATCACCTTATCAACAGCTCTTAGATTGGTTACCATTCTCCATTTTCCAGATTTCTTTTTAATAACAAATACAGGAGAATTCCAAGGGCTGGTTGTTTCTTCAATATGCTGAGCATTTAGCTGCTCCTGTACCAGCTCTTCCAAGGCCTGAAATTTCTCTGTTGTTAAAGGCCATTGCTGAACCCATACAGGCTTGTCTGTTAACCATTTTAAAGGTAGAGCTGTTGGTGTCTTTAAAAGACCAGCAGCTGTTGTGCCCTGTTCTTGTACAATCTGCATGGTCAATGACTGTTCTTTATAATACCTTCTAATATATTTCCCAGAAACATATGTTAGTTTATGATTTGTTTCTGAGATTGGAGGAATGTTAATCTGGGTATTCCATTGCTGTAACAAATCACATCCCCATAAATTCATTGCTGTTAGCCACATATGGCTTTAATTTTCCTCTCTGTCTTTCTGGCCCTATACATTTGACCCATCTCACACTCTGTTTTATGTGAGATAAAGTTCCAATCCCTAAAAGCTAAACATTTATCTCCTTTGGATGCCAAGATTCTGGTGCAATTATAGTTATATCCACACCTGTGACTACAAGACCTTCAATGACAATGTCATTTATTCATGTTTTTAATTTTTGTCTTTGTTCATTTATAGAAGTTTGCCAAAATATTTGCTTTATGGTTTCTCCTGAATTTTTTGTTCCTTCTTCTATAGCTGTTTTATCATCCAGAGCAGTATGGTTTTGGTTTGTTTGTTTTTACAATAGGCATTGAGTTCTTTAATTGCTCTAGGAAGGAGTTTCCTCCTTGATAACAGGAAAGGACTGAACCAAATTTGACATGGGGGCCTTCAAGAGGCCTCTTAAGGTGTTTCCTGATAGCAAAGGATTACCTTGACTGTCCCTTGTTGATCTATATTCATTAGTCCAATGTCTGCCTTTGCCACACATTCTGCATACTCCAGAAGGGAGGGGCATTCTGTTGGAATTATTCTTAGAAAAAAACTTGTTTCTAGGAATGCACTGTTTACAATCCCTTTTTAGGTGATCTTGTTTACTGCAATTGAAACACTTGACATTTTGATTTTTCTTCAAACCTTTGGAAATCACTTCTCCTATCCAAGCATCATCATGGTTATAAGATTCAATATTGACCGTAATTTGGATGCATTCCCCTAAGGATGTTGATCTTGCTTTTAATGGCCTGATTACCCTTTTTCATTGTTCATTAGCAGTTTCAAAAACCAGAGATTCAATTATTATTTGTCTAGCTCTGAATTTGGTATCATTCTATTTACTGCTGAAGTCAGTCTTTGTAAGAAGGTTTCTTTTGGGCCCTGCATAGCTTTAGTAAATGATCCAGTTTTCTTTCCTACTTCTTCAGTTCTTTCCCAATCGTTCAAGGTTGCTGCCTGGTATAAAGCCAGGGTATGGTCATCATATAGAGATTGCCTTTCTATATTAGCATAATCTCTCTCTCCAAAAAGTTGGTCTTGGGAGATTGCCATACCTAGGAAGCTCTACTTCATTGTTCAATGGTTTTAGCCTTATCTTTCCACCAAGTCCTCCACTGTAATTGAGGACCAGGCTCCAAGACTGCTGTAAACAAGTCTCTCCAGTCTTGAGGGATAATTCTATTACAAGTTGATCATGAGTTTAACATCTACTTCACAAAAGGTGAATGCATACCATATGAAACTATTGCTTCCTTGAATCTCCTTAAATCTAACATTTCCACAGAAGTCCATTCAGCTCTTACACAGCCTTGGGGATGTCTATCATTCAGCATTTCCTGTAAGGTTACTGGATAAATTAATGTTGGTTGTTTGAAAACCTTTGGCTGTTCCTCTCTAACCTTATAATGCAATGCTGACATTGGTTCTCCTTTAAATTCTTCTGTCTGGATCTGTATATCTCTATGATCTGTTTTAATAAGTTTTTCTAAAACTTGTATCTTAGGACTCATATTACCCAACTTTTTAGTGAAAAAACTGATAATGTTTATTATTGACATTACATAAATCTCATCTAAATTAATTAATCTCTCATTTAATTGTTCCATTTTGAAACTGTCCAGCATATTATCATGCAGAGACCTAACTCCCTCTATTGTAATAGTGTTTCCTTTTTTTTTTCATGTAGGAAAAAACTGTCTTTTAACTAATTCCTCCCTTTAAGAACCCCCAACTGTCTCAGCAAATCTGCCAATGGTGACGATTCAGATGATGGTGAAGTGTGACGCTGACTGCCACTGCACAGAACAGTAGGTGTCAAGGTAGCTACCTAGTGCTGCAGCCGCCAGAGGAGGGGGTCCAGGGAAAACCCACAACCCTCTGAGTGAGGGAACCTGCTGTCTGAAAAATGCACATGAGATTGCGGGGAAGAAACACACGCAGCAGGAACTGCCTAAAAGCAGAGCTG
>CABHPQ010147656.1:0-11019 GCA_902168405.1 Peromyscus aztecus
CCTGTCTCTTCCTCGCTAGAGGGAGAGGCGGAGGTCGGAAGCAGTTGCAGCCGAACGGAAGCGAGGCTGCCTGGATCGAGAGCCCGCCCCGCCTCTTTACCGGAACATCTCATATTGGAACTGAAATCTAGTTGCCCAAAGGATTTGGAATGCGTCATTTGCACGCAATCTGAGAGCCTCGTATCTCACATCACCCCATGGCGCCCCCTCATCACGTGACAGATCAGACCCAGCTCCGCGGGCTGCACGCCCGACATCCAGTCACGTGTTCCGGCGCTGTCAGCGATGTCTCGGACTTCAGTCTCGCGACGTCCCCGATACCCCTGTGTCTGAGCTGTGCCCCTGCAGCTTCTAGGAGGTGGGGAGGGGTACACTTCCCACTCTCGGCCACCTGCTGAGGATACCCTTGTAGAATTCACTTTTTGTTTTAATTTTTGGGTCGTAGGGCGTGGGCATACTGAAGACTTACATTTGGGGGCTGTCAGTATCATGAGACCTTGGAAGTCAGAAAATAATGAGATCCGAGTCTACAGCGTCAGAAGATTGCAGGGATTTGTAGGCAGAGGATCTGGGGGTGGGAAGTGACCTCAGCCAAGGTGGAGCTCCCCCCCCCCAACACCCTGCGTCCTCCTGGCACAGCCTCTGACAGGTGGGCGGCCTACGCCCTGCATGAGCACTGCAGTCCCGCTGAGCTCGCCACCTTCAGAGCAGCAAGATGATTTCAGAGCAGCTCAGACCGGGAAAAATGTATTACCTCCGCAGCCCTGCCTTACGACTGAAGACCGAGGATGACTTGCTTTTCTTTAACGGAATCCCCAGCACCAAATTCTGTGAGGGCACATAATAGGCCCTCACAGAAGACTTGATCCCAATATGAGCCCTTCATGTATCTGAAAGTAAAGCCCGTGGCTTCCTGATCTTTAGGCTTCTCTCACTGTGCCATTTTCCCAGCTTTGTCTCTCTGCACATATGTTCGCTTGCCGTATTTATTGGGCACATACTATGGAACAGACAGTGTTTTGGGGGCTGGTAACACATCAGGGACCAACAGACCAGAACCCCATGCACTTGTCGGGCTTCCATTGTATAGAAGCACCCCAATGTCCTTCAGCAGGTGCAGCCCAGCTAGAAATGAATATTAGATTTCCTGAGAGGAGGTTCAGCAAAGGAAGCAACAGTGTTTTCCCCCCAGTGTGTTCCGGTCAAGAAGCTTGGATTTCTGAGCCTGCGTTGCTATAGACTTTTGGAAAAGAGTCATGTTTTGTCTCTGGACCTTGGTCTCCCACCTCTGTACTATATGTGATTGCACAGGAGTGGGGAGATCATCAAGACTGGAAACTGCTAAGTGCTGTGTGAGTCCATGTGTGGATCCGGTGCTTTGAGCCTTTTCCCTTTAGAAGGCAGCTTGCCTGGAGTTGGGAGTGAGGGAGTGAGGATAATCCGGGCTGACCACACCACAGACGGAATACAGTGTGGGTGGGTTTCTCAGGAGGCCCAGCTCTGCCTGGTGTGGTCCCCTGAAGATAATGTGGGGGAAACTGCCTGCTGTGGGGTATGACTTTCAAGGTCTCATGATGCTGACAGCCCTCAAATGTTAAGTCTTCAGTCTACCTATGCTCCCAGGAACGCCCCCTCCCCCCAAAAAAAACCAAAAAGTGAATTCTGCAAGGGTATCCTTGCATATTAGCTGCTGCCTCTCTAACTGTTACTTGCCTCCAACTCATTCCCTCCCTCTGATTCTCTGGTTAGTATTACAAAGCGTGGAGGCAGGGGATGACTCTTGGATACCTGTCTCCTAGCCCTGTATGTGATCTTGAATGTTTCATTGTTTCCCTCAGTGATTCAGTTTCCCCTTTTGACATCTTGGTCTGACAGTTTTTCCCTTGCTAAGGGTAAGAACTGGGTGACATCAGGAAAGGTTAAGGCTAGAAAAGATGTGGTAGAGTCTGCAGACTGCTAAGGCTTCTCTCTTCTGGGAATTTCGGCAGCTCATTTGTGAGTTCCATCTCTCTCTGGGCCTTTCAGCCATATCTGCCAGTTTCCCAGTCTCTTGGCCTCCGGCTGCAGTGTGGAGTTTCTGGTAAAGCATCTCAGGGTTATAATATACACTATTATTTCATTTGTGGTCTCTGGGTGTGATCACAGGTATTAAGATGATAACTCAAGGTCCCAGGAGGCTAGGACCTCATTATTTTCTGACTGCCAGGGTCTCCGTGATGCTGACAGCCCCCAAGTGGAGCAAAGAGGCGATTGGGTGGAGCTCCCCACCGCTGAGTGCTGTGCTCCGTCTAGGCCCTAGTGGGGTACACATTCCTTCCGTTCTGTCTGAAGCCCAAGCTCTACGTGGTCCTGAGACTTCGCAACCTGTCCTGGCCTCGCTGCTTAAAGGTCTGATCCTCCCTCCCAACCCCAGAGCCAGATGACCTGGGCTGGGGTCCCTGCTCATTCCGCTCTATGAGGTAGGTCGTTTAACATTTCTGCTCTAGTTCCCATCCGAAAACAAACAAACAAACAAAACCAGAGAGAACAATAGCATCAAAGTCCTAGTAATTGATAAGGATTATAAATAAGAAACAAGACTAGAGCAGCCCCTGCTCTGGGCTGACCTTGTGTGTTTGCTGTTGTTAGCTGGTGATGATGATGGAGGCTGTTCTCTGAGGATTTCAGTCGCCCAGTGTCTCTGCCAGAGATCCCACTCTGCCACTCGTCCAGATCTTCCTTCCCTCGCCATCTCCTGAGCCCCACTGTGCACCAGGTGCTAGGGCAGCAGTCCTGCCAACCCTGGGCATTTCTTCTCTCTCCACTGCACCTCGCAGGCCCGTGTTTCACTTAGAATATAAACTCTATGAAGACGGGAATTTTCACCTGCCTTATTCACTGCTGGGTCCCCAGTACCCCAAAGGTACCTGGCGCATACTATCTGGTCATGAATGAATGAGTCTTCCTTTTGCATTTCATATTTGTATAACACATTTAGTATTTGCACAAGGCACCCATATAAACATTTTATCACTTTAATTCATGGAGCTGGGCATGGTAACACATGCCCCATAACCCCAGCACTTGAGAGGTAGAAACAGGAGGATGAGGAGTTCAAGGCCAGCCTCAGTTACTTAACAACTTTGAGGCCAACGGAGGTTACATGAAACCCAGTCTGAAGAAACAAAACAAGGGCTATGTGTGGTAGCTCAGCTGTTAGAGCCCATGACACAAGCAGGAAGCCCTGGGTTTCACCCTTAGCACTGCATAAACCAGGACAGGGGTACCCACTTGTAATCCCAGCACTCAGGAGGTGGAGTCAGGAGAATCAGAGGTTCAAGATCATCCTAAGCTACATAATGAGTTTAAGGTCTGCCGGGGCTACAAGAAAACCTAGGAAAAAGAAAAGCATTGGAAGGCACATGACAGTTCTATGAGATAGGGGTGCTGTCTTTCTTTATCCAGAACAGGAAACTAGAATTGATGTGCCCAAGGTTACATGGCTAGTACAGCCCTTGTTAGGGTTCGAAGACAGAAGGGCTCTAAGGTCTGTCCTATGCGGGTTGGTTTTGTTGTTGGAGTTTCTTGCTGGGTACCTGTACAGCAGACAGACTTGGCTAGAGGGGGACGTGGGAAATGGACTGTTAGGCAGGACTTTCTCCTGTCCTCCTTCAGGTGTTTGGTTTTTGAGGTAGGGTCTTGTGTATGCAGGCCTGGAGCTCACTGTAGAGTAGGATGATTAGAGTAGTGTGCTGGGGTTACAGAAGTGTGCCGCCATGCCCAGGGTTATGCATTGCTAGGGACTGAAGCCAGGACTTCGTGCATGTGAGGCAAGCGCTCTGCTTATAACTAAGATCACCAGCTAGGGACTGGGACTCAGTGTTAAAGTACTTGCCTCACATGCACAAGGTCCTGAGTTCAAGTCCCAGCAGTCCCAGCAGTTAGAAGGGAAGAGGAAGGACTGTTCCACCATCGCCAGGGATGCCACCTGTTCCTGTCCTACTTTGTCCCATGGAGGAAGGGACAGACAGTGTGCTGGATTGACCCTCTTCTCTGTGTTACAGGTTCTCTCTCCCATACTTGCTGCGTTGGAACTGAGGCAGGCCGTAGTCTACTGCCCTCTCTCTGCCCGCTTTGTCCGCAGGAGCCAAGGATAGCCTCATCTCACTGATGGCCTCTGTTCTCCCTAAAGGCAGCACTTGGGCTGTGGCTTTCACAAGCCCTTGGGCCACAGAGACGAAGCACGAGTGGTTCACTCCTCAGGAGTGTCCCCCTCCCCCCAGGACATGGTTTCTCTGTGTAGATTCGGAACCTGTCCTGGAACTCGCTCTGTAGACCAGGCTAGCTTTGAACTCACAGAGATCCATCTGCCTCTGCCTCCCGAGTGCTGGGATTAAAGGTGTGTGCCACCACCACCTGTCAGGAGTGTGTAAAGAGTTATCACTTAGCCACCCTCTGGAGTTCCACCCGAGACCTCCCATTCCTCAAACTACCCTCACTCTGTGGCTTGACCTGAAGTACATGCCGAGGCCTCCTAGTCCAAAGCACTAGCAGGAATGTCTCCTGAGTAAGCTCCAGGAATCAATAGGCCTCCTAGGGTCTCAGCCTCACTGTCCCTTCCCGAACATGGACCCAAACAGCAAACACGGCCTTCTCTGATAACCTCCTAAACTGAATCCTCTTCATCACACACATGCCGTTCTTCTGGGTGACACTGTGTCATCAGGCCACTGTTTAGTCCTTGGACTTTAGTCTGAAAATGATAGAGAGGACTACAGGTATGCAGTTCAGGGGTAGAGCCCTTGTGCATACACACGAAGCGCTGGATTTCACCCGACACTGAAAAAAACAAACAAGCCGCCATAGGGATGGGTTGTGTAACTTGTTAGAATAAGGTCAGTTAAAATGTTACAAGAAAAGTAACACTGAGGCCCGGTGGTGGTGGTGGCGTGGCGGCGGCGGAGCACGCCTTTAATCCCATCACTTGGGAGGCAGAGGCAGGCGGACCTCAGTGACTTTGAGGTCAGCCTGGTGTATAAAGTGAGTTTCAGAACAGCGAGAGCCATAGCTATGTGGAGAGAGCCTGTCTGAAAAACAAGACAAAAGGAGAGAAAGAAAAGCAACAACTCTAGGTAAGGGTGGGTTTGTGTGCTCGGGGGCTGAGCACTGAAGAGGCCGGAGGAAAATGGTCATTGCAAGCTTGAGGCCAGCCTGTGTTATAGACCAAGAGTCTGTCAAAGAAGATAATGGGGAGGAGAGGAAGAGGAGAAAACCCTTCGGAGCTGTGTCAAAATAAGACATTGGCACAACAGACACAAGCAGAATCAAAAGACAAGCTGGAGAGTGTTATTTGTACTCTCACCATTCCCAAACGGCTACCACTCTACTACTTAAAGAGTCCCACACACTGATAAAAAGCCCAGTTTAATTTTTATTTTATTATTTATTTATTTGTTTGTTTTTTCCAGGACTGGGCTGGCCTCAAATACACAGAGATCCGCCTGCCTCTGCCTCCTAAGTACTGGGATTAAAGATCTGTGCCTCTACACCCAGCTCAGTTTAATTTTTAAAAATAGACAAAGAACAGGACAATTCCTCAAAACACATAAGTCTTTCTTTTCTAGAAATCCATTTATTATATTTTGAATTTGTTGCCATTCTCCTGGGGTTTGGCACACAAAATACATCTGTGTAAGCAACATCCATATCAACATGCAGAATATTCCAGAAGTCCCCACAGTGGAAGAGAAACTCCCAGTCCAATTTCTAATGCCTTAGCTCTCTGTCCACTTTCAGAGGGGATGGCAGGAGAATTCTGCAATCCCTGTTTGTGTGGGCAGACTTCCTTTGAGCTACATTTCATCTGTTAGATGCATCCATGCTGTCTGCGCTTGAAAACACGTAAGTCTTAAACACACATGTACATGTCCAATATCTCACCTAATAATTAAAAAAAATAAAATCAGGCTGGAAACAGTGGCGTAGGCCTGTAATCCTAACACTCCGGAGACTGAGACAGGAGGATGGTGAGTTTCAGACCAGCCTAGAGACCCTACCTATATAAACTAAGCACTGGGAATGTAGTCCAGTGAGAGGTGCTTGTCTAGTACGCACAAGGCCCTGAATTCAATGTTACAGCACCAAAAATTTAAACAATGCTGAAACACTACTTTATTATAAGTTAGACAAGGTAAGTAACTTAGATGGGCAAACAAGTTTTTCACCCATCATGTTAGGAAGGCAAAAGATACTTAATCACAATGATAAATGAATATCTACTCTTTAAATATTTGTTTATTATTCTATTCATTTGTTTGTTTGTTTGCTTTTTGAGACAGAGTTTCTCTGTGATAGCCCTAGCTGTCCTGGAACTCACTCAGGCTGGCCTCAAACTCACAGAGGCCTGCCTCTGCCTCCCAAGTGTTGGGACTAAAGGAGTGCACCATAAACGTCCAGATTTATTACATTTTATGTGTATGGGTGTTTCGCCGACATACATACATATATAAATTGCGTGTGCGCACATGTTTAGTCCACGTGTGCCGATCTCATCACGAGCGTTCCTCAGCTAGACAAGCACCTGCCAGAGGCTCTGTCACAGGAGGCCAGAGCTTCAACATAGAAGGGATGGATGCAGGGAGGTATAAACATTAACATGCTGCCATGATCAGATTTTCATGGAGCATAGATCCCATGGTGGCCGCCACAGCTGGCCGTGCCAGAGCGTCACATGTAAAACGCTACATAGAAGTGCCATCCCGAGTGTCACGTGTTTGAATATTCCCACAGTCACCTGACACACCAGGGGAAATCGGGTGCTGTGAAAAGATCTCTGGCTTTGGAGGTTGAGAGAGAAGTTAGGAGTCAGAGAGACACACTGAGCCTGGGGGGTGGAGATGAACCTCCGCTGGAAGGATGGAGCTCGTCAGACATGGTCCCAGATAGAAGGGCAGGAGGCTCCGGGGTCGTGCCTAGGTCTCTCATTCTGTCTGTATTGTCAAGTAAGTTTGCTAGCGTAAGAGGAAGACTTTAAAACAGTCATGACTGTAAGTCATAGCAGTAATCTATGATGGAAATGTAGGGAATACTGTTTATAGAAATAAGAGCAAACCTTTCAGGGCTAGGAAAAGGCATAGAAGATATTTGCCTAATGTACAAAAACCGAGGTTCAATCCTAGGTTTTTGTTTTGTTTTTCAAAACAGGGTTTCTCTGTGTAACAGTCCTGGATATTCTGGAACTTGCTCTGTAGACCAGACTGACCTTGAACTCACAGAGATCCGCCTGGCTCTGCCTTCCAAGTGCTGGTATTAAAGGCGTGCGCCACTATGCTCGGCAAATTATTATTTTCAATGTAACATTTCCTTTTAATATTTCATGTGTAGTGTGTTTTGCCTGCATGCATGTCTGTACCAGGTACATACCTGGTGCCCATGGAGACCAGAAGAGAATGTTGGATCTGCTGGACCTGGAGTTTCAGCCGATTATGAGCCACTCTGTGGGTTCTGGGAACTGAACCCATGTCCTCTGGAAGAGCAGCCAGTGTTCTTAATTGCTGAGCCATCTTTTCGGCCCCTCCTCCCCCAGAAAGAATTATTTTAAAGATATGGACCGGAGACTAACTCTCAGTTAAGCAGCCCTTGCTGCTATTCCAGAGAATAGAGTGTTGGCACAAGCCTTTAGCCCAACACTCAGGAGGTAAAGGCAGATCTCTTTGAGTTTGAGACCAGCCTGGACTGCATGGTGGGGTCAGCAGGGAGGGGATCTTGCTAGTAGTCAGCTAGCCTTTAACTCTTGAACTCTTGGGCACAAGAGAACCTCCTTCTCAGCCCCTCATGTAGCTGGGACTGCAAGTGTATGCTGCCGAGAATGACTATAAATTGTTTGGTTTGAGACAAGGTCTAAGCATGTAGCCCAGGTTACCTCTTAATTTATGGCAATCCTCCTGCCTCAGTGTCTTCCATGTTGAGATTACAGACATAAACTACCACACTTGGCTAAGTATTTCAATTTAATGAAAGACTGTAAAGAAGTCCTAAATTAGAATTGTAGCATTGGCTCAGAAGTTAGCAGAGTACATTACTCTTGCAGAGACCAGAGTTTAGTTCCCAGCACCAACACGGAGTGGCTCACAACCACCTATAGCTCGAGACTCCATGGGCACTGCACTCACAGGCACATATCCATATGCAAACACAGATTGTCTTACTTGGGGTTTCTATTGCCACAATAAAACACCGTGACCAAATGCAAGTTGGGGAGGAAGGGGTTTCTTTGGCTTACACTTCCATGTCACTGTTCATCACTGAAGGAAGTCAGGACAGGAACTCAAACGGGGCCGGAACCTGGAGGCAGGAGCTGATGCAGAGGCCATGGACGGGTGCTGCTTACTGACTTGCTCTCCATGGTTTACTCAGCCTGCTTTCTTACAGAACCCAGGACCACTAACTAGCCCAGGGATGGCACCACCCACCATGGGCTGGCTGGGTCTCCCCCATCGATCACTAATTGAGAAAATGCCTTACAGCCAGAGCTTAGGGAGGCATTTTCTCAACTGAGTTTCCCTCCTTTCAGATAACTCTTGTTTGTGTGTCAAGTTGACAGAAGACTAACCAGCTCACAGATATACACATAATTAAGAACAAAATAACTTTTTAAAAAAGTCCTAAATTAATGGTCTCTGTACCATGTAAGTGGACAGGGAAACTGGATGCTGTAAGTTACTAGTTCTCCAGAACACATCTAGAAAGGCAGGGCCGTAATTTAGTCTTTACCGTGTAACTGGTTTTGGCAAAGACAATGCTGAAGGGGTTCCTTTGGGAGCAGAGACCGGGTGACTAAGGGAATATTTGGCTTTATCTGGATGGAATGTCAGCTCCTGCTGGAGCAAGCTGCCTCAGCCCTTGTACTTTCATTTCCTAATCTATAAATGGAGATAATAGAAGTAACCTCAGACAGTCATTGGAAGAGTAAATATGCCTACAACATATTTAAAACAGAGCTTGGGGGCTGGAGAGATGGCTCAGTGGTTAGGAGCACTAGCTGCTCTTCCAGAAGACCCAGGTTCAGTTCCCAGCACCCACATGGCAGTTCATAACTGTCTGTAATTCCAGTTCCAGGGAACCCGACAAAACACTAATGCACATAAAATGAAAGTTTTAAAAAACCTACAATTAAAAAAACCAAACAAACAAAGCTCAGTACCTGATGAGCACTATGTAAGAATGATAATGTCACCAGCATCATTACTATTTTAACTAGTAAATATTCTTTATTAATGTTTAAGTTAGCATAGAAAGACCATCACTATTATTAATCATATTATAGTCACATTCAGGTTCGTAACAGTTTGATGAGGCAATAAACATGGTGAGGAGAGGGACATAAAACCAAATTCCAAGGTCTGATGGGATAAACCTGGAAACAGGCTGAAATGACAGAGGAACAGGAAGGGGACGCACCAGAGTCCCAGGCTCTTTCATGGCTGCTTGAACTGAGATCCCCTGTTGCAAGTGACTTTCATGATCATTTTCTCAGTGTCCACGGAGTCCTGTCTCCGTGACCAAACCAGAAGGTGTCAGAGTTGTTTTAGAGCCTCAGACACTGGGGTTCAGAAAAGGCAGGCACTCACTCCATAGGGCAGACCTGATGTCCGCTTCACTCCCCGCGGAAGCATGATGAGCACGGAGCAGAGCTTCCTTAGACACTAGCAGATGGATGCTCTGGCCCCATGGCTGTTCACATGTGCCGAGACAGGCAAGCTGTGGCAGGTGCTGTGCTGTGGCTGGGACAGAGATCTCACTGAAAGTTCACAGGTGGATCAGCTGTGCATATGTGCTCCACCTGAACCACTGGGGCTTCTTTAAGAACACAATCTCAGCCGGGTGGTGGTGGCACACGCCTTTAATGCCAGCACTGGGGAGACAGAGGCAAGCGGATCCCTGTGAGTTCGAGGCCAGCGTGGTCCACAAAGAGAGTTCCAGGACAGCCAGGGCTACACAGAGAAACGCTGTCTCAAAACCCACCCCCACAGGAAAAGAGAGAGAGAGAGAGAGAGAGAGAGAGAGAGAGAGAGAGAGAAGAGAATCTCTAGAAAGTAACCAAATCTCACAGTCTGTTTGTCTCCAAGGTGGGTTTCTCTGTGTGGCCTTGACTCTCCTTGGAACTCTGGAGGGGCCAGGCTAGTCTCAAACTCAGAGTGCTGGAATTAAAGGCATGCTCCACCACACCCAACCTACATCTCTATAGTCTTAAATCACTCAAGGTTGGAATGCTCTTTGTTTGTTTTGTTTTTTGTAACATAACCTGGCTAACCTAATATCCAACAATTCTCAAACTCAATTGCAAAGAAGTCCTCAGAGGTAACTGCTAAGAACTCAGGTTCCTTAGTCCCAGGCCACATCCATGGAATCAGAATTTCTAGGAAAGAGACTAGACAATCTAATAGTCTTTCCCTCGAACTCCATAGGAGTTAAGAAAAACTGGAGAAGCTAAGCTGTGAAGGCTATGATAGAGAAGGGACCGCCAGGAGGCGGGAGCTTGAGGAAAGGCTTGTGGGAATGAATGGCTTGAGACAGGAGTCAGGGTGTTTAAGAAATGGCAGCATGTGAGCAACGGGGGACAGGGACAGTTCTGAGCAGGGGCTGTCTGGTAAGGTCACTCAGGGAGAGAGACTGCAAAAGAAACTGATGCATGATGCAGACTCACCTCATAGTTATTCGGTAGATTTCAAGTGATCCTGGATGTGTTGAATGGAAGTCATAAAGATCTAGTGAGACGATACAGTGTTTGTCTCGCCTATTCTGGGGCATGGATCAATCCTGAGCACCACAAGCAAATGACACAAAAAGCAGCAGAAGGTGGACGAACAATCCGAGCATGGTGGCAGACACCTCTAAGGGATTCATTGTTGTATGTATGAGTGTGCGTGTACCATAGGGCGAGTGGAGGCCAGAGAAGCACCTGGTGTACCATAGGGCGAGTGGAGGCCAGAGGAGCACCTGGTGTACCATAGGGCGAGTGGAGGCCAGAGGAGCACCTGG
>CABHPQ010147657.1:0-11167 GCA_902168405.1 Peromyscus aztecus
TTTTTTTTTTGTTGTTGTTGTTCTTTGTTTTTGTTTGGTTTTTTTTTCTCATTCTGTAGACTGTCTCTTTATTTGGTTAGCTGTTTCCTTTGTTATATATACAAAAGTATTTTAAGTTCATAATGTCCCAAATGCCAATTATTGGCCTTATTTCCTGAGTAAACTGGGTCTAGTCCTTACCTATGTCTATGCTTTGTAGTATAAGTCCTCCATTTTCTGTAGAAGTTTCAGCTCTTACGTCGCGATCATTATGAATCAAGACCTTTTAATGTTTTCTGTAGGTATGTGTTACCCCTCAAACTGGCTGTTCTGGCTGCCATTTGACTCTACATTAGTTCATCAGAAAGTGCACACACCTTAACCCATGCTATTTTCTGTCCCTTCTTAGTGACTACAGTGGCTATTACATGGAGTCAAATATCTTCTCTTCTCATGATCATCTCATAACTTGTGTGGTTTGATCATGGAACTTAATTTGTAACTCACAGGGCTACCTATTACTCAGATTGTGTTCCTATATAAGACCACCTTCTACTGTGGTGTATGTAATGTCTGCTCCTACTGTGTCCCTGTGTAATCCCACCTTCTACCATGTCTGTCTGTAATGCCTCCTTCTACTGTGTCCCATAGAATGCCTCCTTTTTCTGTCCCCTACATAATCCCTTCTACTGTGTCCCTTTGTTGGTAAACTGTATCTTGTTTTTCACTTCAGTTATATATATTTGTTCACGGAAACCTTTCTATATTTGGCTTAGTTCTTTTCTTTTGGCTGTATATTCTCTACTTTTTCTAATTTTTGTGTGACTGTATATGCACACATGTAATTTATTCCTCTCTTTCATTTCTACTTACATACATTATATTGGCAGACAAATTTGTAATATACCTCTATATAGCAATAACCTTTAGTCTTTCAGAAAATATTCCTAATCACATTCGTTAATTTGAAAAGCATATTTGATAATAAACCACATACTCAAAATTTAATAGTGAAAAAGGCAGATTCAGTTTCTGCTGCAGGATTGTTACAGACGGGTAAGATTAAAAAAGAAAAACAGAAAAGAAAAACCACTACTCTCTTATTAACGGTTCTCATTATAAAAGTGATATTTAAATTTTACTCTGCCATTTGTCCTTTCATACCCCAATTGGTCATAAATAATTCTTGAGTTAATTTTCACTGTCTATGATTCTTAATTAAAAATGTCCCATTGCTCCCTGTGTCTCAACAGCTGATCATCACAGTAACATCCTCAGGGTGAATTCCCAGCTTCACCCTGCTGGATGAATCTATATGTGTCCTGAGTTTCTAGGCATGCTTTACTACCTGGTGGATTCCAAGATAAGAACTGTCTAATACATTCACTCAATTTTTCCATGGTAATCGGCTAGTGTCTGAATGTTTTCTATTTCTCTCTGCTCTGGTCTCTAATCTTACTCTGATTCTTCATACTTCAATGCTCCTTCATCAGCATGAAATGTCAAATTTTAGGACAAGTGTCCACAGGTTTGTAAAATTTGCTGAACCCAGTCCTTAGCCAAAAGTAATATTTCTCTCCTTGTAAAAATACTGCATATCTCTTTATTATTCTTCTGATTCTTTAAAAAATTATTATTGAATTATTTTCTTTCAAAATTTCGACATGGAATAGAAATGTGTAAGTCAAAGCTGTCAAATATTGTTAATCTCATATGTTTTGATCTGATAAAACTGGGAATAAAAACACTCAGCTTAGATACCTCAGTTTTTGAAGTCAAAGCTTTAGACTCTAAGGATCTAGAGAGTAATTAATCACACTGACTAGCATGAAAGCTCAAAGATAATAAACATGTCTTTGTTAGGCAGACATTAGCTAAAACAAATTCTGTAAATATTTTTCAAATACTTTTGATGAAAATATTGTTTTTCATAGGTGTTTATCTATATAAAGTTTTTAGGAAAGGATTTTTTTTTAAATGGTGGATTAAGTCATACCATCACATTCTTTTCCTCATGGGTTTGGTGAGAGATCACCATATGTCAGTCTTCAGAGTCACTCTTAAGTGACTAATGAGAAAGTGTTATGGAACAACATGACCCAATAAAGGGCATTGTAGGAATCATGCATTTACTATTTACATTAAAAAATTTTTGGAGAGGTTCAAATAAAGTTCATTCTTCATTCATCAGTTGTCAAACATCAGTTACTGTCAACAATGTTTAAGGAAAAAAACAGTCCCCAAGAACTCAGTCAGACCCAGTAACAACAACAGAGAAACCCTGTGGTCTGCAATAGCAATCTCTAATGATTTCTCCTGGAGGCATCTTCAGCTGTTTTCCATGGGTCATCCAGCCGTCTCCCATGAGTTATCACCCCAGTTACCACTTCTCATCATTCTCACTAGGCCACAAAAATAAAACATTTTCAACCAGTATTATGATCTCTATTGTGTCTGTCTATCTATCTATCTATCTATCTATCTATCTATCTATCTATCTATCTATATCTATCTATCTATCTATCTATCATCTATCATCTATCTATTATATATCTATCTCTCCTATTAATTTAGGGCTTCTTTCCAGGTCTTTATCCTCAGTATTTAGAAAAAAGTATGAATAATTTTTTTAATTTGAAAAAGCAAATGAATTAACAGAATCATGAAGTTATATAAGATTAAAATAACAGTAAATTATGTTACTCCAAAAGTGAACAAAAGCTTGTGGTGTTCTCAAGGAAAAATGAGCACATTTCAACATTCCATAATGGGAGACAGCATCATCTTAATTCTATGCTCAAAATTCACTTCATTCCCTTAAAATGGAAGTAGATTCTGGGAAGCATATTATTCAAAATGGATTCTTTCTTTTTGTTTTCTAAATTAAGTGGTTTATAAGACATGGATCCAGATCCCATCTTCAAACTATATAACAGACTGTATTTCTTCTACTGTAGTCTCCTTCAGTTATTAGTTACTTCCTAAAGCTAAATAAGATCATGTAGTTGGAAGGACTTTGTGAGTAAGATAAATATTGGAATGAACTAATTCATAAAATGCTGCAACCATGGTCGGCTTTAGAGATTTGGCTGCAGATGTACCTTGCATTTGTACAGATTGGATGTAGTAAGTTATTGAGCTAAAGAAATGTGCCTGGAGTCTAAACTAGCCGGGTGAGTTATTTCTTCCCTTGGCATTTAATATGCACCTGGCTTTGAGTCACAGTTAAATAAATTCACCTGACCCCAGCTGGACCGTCTTCAAAAAACTGAAGGTATTTTAAAACATATTGAACAAACAAACAAGAACCTTACATTTTTAAAAAGAGGGACGTGACATCCTTTGAAGGAGTCATTACATCTTTCAGACCAAGTACGATTTAATCATTTAATTAGGATCTCAGTGGTTCTTAACCAAGCATCCCTCATCTGGAAAAAACAAAACAAAACAAAACAAAACAAAAAAACTTCAAATAGCTCTCTGAAAATAAATAGGCAAAACATTACTGGGGACAGAATTTTGGGACAGAGGTTTGTTTTGCTCTGTATTTACTTAACTTTTATTCTGAAATAATTTTAGAACTGCAGAAGAATTGTAAAAATAGCAGCATGTTCTTGTGTCTCCTGGCCAAGGTTTGCTGATGTTCCTATCTTGTAACCATAGCACAATAATCATAACTAACCAACAAACACAGGCGCTATGTCATTTTTAATGAAACTGTGCATCTCTCTCAGGTTTCACCTTTTCTTTTCACTATTAGTCTTTTCATTTTTACTGTAGAATCTACAGCAAACAGTTCTCATGACCCCTTGATTTCCTCCAATCAGTGTTTGCCAGTCCTTGCCTTTCATGACCCTGAAACTTAGAAAAAATCTGAAATATCAGTCTACAGAACATCCCTACTGTGCCCAGTGTCTTTTTCCTGACTATACTGTGGTTATGCATTATTGAGAGAAATGTGAGAAAGCAGTGTGTTTTCTGCATTCACCTCAAAGTCAAATTGTCCAGCATGCTAACCATTACACAGCTAGTGTTTTCCACTATTAAGCTATGGTTTTTCTCTTCTGTCTTTAGTTTCATTTAGTTTGGAGTGGGCTTTCTGGATTATACAAATATTCCACTCTTCTTAAATTTACCTCCATTATTTTTATCACCTAACAATGGTTCACAGCTATAGCAACTATTATTCTTTCATGTTTTGGTAACAACACCCTGTTTATATTATTACACATTCATTTAACAATTTTTTTGTGGTCCAGGAATTTACAGTCTTTTAGAGTGATAATCCAATCCTGTCATTCAAAACAAATGCTTTGTTGAGATTTTTCTTCAATGACCATGAGATGGTTTGAGATTTTTGCTGCTTTAAATAAAGTTTCTTACTTGGGATAGTTTTAGATTTATGGACGAGTTAAGAAGGTAGCAGTGAAGTTGCCATATTCTTCTAATTTTCAATGTTACTTGTTACTTGTTGCAGTAAATGAACCCACTAATTCATGCCCAGAGTTTATGAGGATGTTTCATTTTTATCCAGTGTGCTAGGATCTCCTTTAGGATGGCACATCACATCTTTTTGCCACCTCTACTCCGGCTTCTCTGGTTGATACAGTTTCTCAGATTTACCCTTGGCAATTTGAGGAGCATCTGACAGGTCAGGATGCATTTCTTATTGGTGATTGCCTGAGCCTTTCTTATAGGAAGAGTGTAGCTATGAGATCTGGGAGAGACTGAAGCACTATTTTCCTTGCTGCTTACTTGGATTGCCTGGATAATGCCATGTTTGTCAGGTTTCTGATCCGAGACAGATCACTTCATGTCTTCCCACATTGCACTCTAAGAAGCAAGTCTCTTTTCATTCACACAGGGAACTGGACAAATGCACCTCCTCTGTGAGGCAGGGTATCTACAGAATTATGTTGATTTCTGTGTGGAAAAATGGATCAATTATTTCAATTTTTATTCATTCAAGCATTTGTTTTCATCATTAAAAAATCATATAGATGTATTCACTAATCCAGTTTTTTGTTCTATTATATTGCTACCACATTCTTTCAAATATGGCCACTGGGGGATTTCAAAACCCTAAAACCAGAAGCTGCCTATGTATCCTTCTGATTTATTTTCCCATCACAGTTGCCTTTAGTTTGGAACTTATTTTCTTGTTCCCCAAGTTAAAATATATTTGATACCTCCCATTCCCATCTTAGAATTAGCTCTTTCTGGAAAGAACAGCTCTGGTTCATTTCAGAAATTATTGTCTGGATTAGGTGTGCATTGAGACGTTGTTACTTTTATGACATTTTATTTAATGCAATGAGCTACGCTGTCTCTATGCTAAACTGTGTACACAAGCACATCTATAAATATTTCTGTGTGCACGCCATGTCTGCTCCAAGCTCAGCATGAATCTATGTGGATGTTTTCAGTTCTACTTCATTGCTCTTTTATAGCTTATTCTAACTCCTACACTTGCTGATCTGTTTCCTCCCACTCCTAGAGGGAGAAGCCTGGTGCCTAAGTTCAGTACCAGAATCCATCAGTATCATCAATCCACACCCCCACTGTAACAGTTATACCAGTGAGACGAGAGTGTGTTTTGAATACTTTATGCCTTTAACCCCACAGTGTTCAATCACTTGTGAAGTTAAGTCAGCACCATTTCGCTCAAATTCTTCAGCAAGATTGCTTCATGCATTCATAATGCAGCTGGATTCTCTTGTCACAGTCTGTAGGTCTTCCTGCAACTCCAGAACTGTAACAATTTTTTTTCTGAAGTTTTCATATGGTGAGGTTTATTGGTTGTACAATATAATTGTGCAGGTTTTCAACAAAGGTCTAATGAAAGGTGTCTGTTATTACAATATTATGCAATTTCATTTCCTGTACAGAATATTCCTTATGCTCCATATATGTAATTCTTCACCTATGTTCCACCCTGTTGAAAATCACTTACCTCCAGACAGACTCTGTAGCTCTGTCTCTTCTAACCTGGCATGTACTGGAGCCATACAAGATAGATTTTTATCAGGGTGTCTTCTTTCACTTAGCAGTTTGCGTACATCCTGGTGTTTTTGGAGTAACTATTTCTTTTTATCACTAAAATTATTCAATATATGCAGATATACTGTAGATTATTTAACTATAAATTGAAGAGTAATACCAATTATTAATCAACATTGTATGTGAACATAAATTTGTGCATTTAGACAGACTTTCTCCTCCAACCTTTCTTCCTCACACTCATTGCATTATTCCAGCCCCCCAAACCAGTAGGCTTTCACTGGGAAGCTTCCTGCCTGCTACTCTACTCAGGTAAGCATCTAAACTAATTGAGCATCTTCACCTTTCCTTCCTCCAATCCAATCTCCCAATCTCATCCCCAACTCTATAGCAAACACTCTTATGTTACCTCCCCTCCCTCCCTGACCCCATCTCCCGTAGATCAAATGAATCTTCTGCTCCAAACTTCCTTTACCCACTCTTGACTTTATAATAGTTTCTAACTCCAGCAAGAATTCCCAGGAACCCAACGTCCAAGACTGCCTGGAAAGCAAGTAGGCCAGCAAAGCAAGTAGGCAAGTTTCAGATCTTCATTCCTCCTCCTGTCTTCCAAATACAGTTCCCACAGTCTCATTCCCAACTCTGTAGCAGACTATATTTTTGTCTTCTCCTCACTCTCTGAACCCATTTCTAGAATGCTAAGCAGAGGCTGGTGGAAAACCATGATTTCTTCTCTCCTGGGAATTCTCTTGGGCCCCCTCCTAGCATATCTCCAGTTTAAGTGTCAACTTACAACCTAGAAACACATTTTACCCAGGATCCCCAGTGGCCAAATCTTGAAGGATACCAGAAGAATTCTCTCCCAGGCAACACACAGCCAACACATCTTGTAAAGAACCAGAGAGGGCACCCACAACCAAAGAACAAAGCACTCATCTAACAAAGACAAAATCAGATAGTATCACCTAGAATTACAATAATCTTAAACCCAAATGCCTATTTATCCACAAGAAAGCACAACCAGTAATAACCAGGGTATTATGTCTTCACTATAGCTCAGCAACCCTATCACAGTAGGCCCTTAGAAATGTAATATAGATGAAGCACAAAATAAGTACTTCAAAATAGTCATTTGAACGTTACAGATCCATAAATAAGATGAATAAATCCATTAATTAAATCTAAGAAAACACAAACAAAGAGTAGAATGCAATGAGGAAAAGAGTTCAAAATATGAAAGTGGAAATGGAATTGACAAAGAAAACATTTACTAGGGAAATCTGGATACAAAGTATTATGACCTTGAACAGTAATATAAAAAGACTCACCAATTGAACACAACAGATGAAGTAGAGAATCTGGGGCACTGAAAACATGAGAGAGGAAATGGATACCTTGGTAATAGAAAATGTTAAATCTAAAAAAAACAAAAAACAAAAAAAACTTATAGAAAACATTTAGAAAATCTGGGGCACTATGAAAAGATCAAATCTAAGAATAATAGGAATAGAGGAAGAAAAAGAAGCCCAGTTCAAAATCAGAAAATATTTTTAACAAAATATAGAAGACAATTTCCCCAACTAAAGAAAGAGACACCTATCAAGTACATCACCACGACACCTAAGAGTCAGAACACTAAACATACAGAACAGAGAAAGACTATTAAAAGCTGAAAGGGAAAAAGTACAAGTAATATATGAACATAGACCTTAAAGAACAACATTTGACTATTCAATGAAGACTCCAGAATAAACAATAGCCTGGACAAATGTTTTACAAACATTTGTAAAACATTACAAACATTGTAACTAGAGTTTTCCTGCCTGGGTCACAGTCAGGACAAATCTCTGTGTCCAGCCAGTCCCACAGCTGCTCAGATCCAACCAAGCAAACACAGAGACTTGTATTGCTTACAAACTGTATGGCCGTGGCAGGCTTCTTGCTAACTGTTCTTATATCTTAAATTAATCCATTTCCAAAATTCTATACCTTGCCATGTGACTCGTGGCTTACCGGTTCTTCACATGCTGTTTGTCATGGCGGCGACTGGCAGTGTCTCTGCCTTAGCCTTCCGCTTCCCAGAATTCTTCTCCTCCTTGTCCCACCTATACTTCCTGCCTGGCCACTGGCCAATCAGTGTTTTATTTATTGACCAATCAAAGCAATTTGACATACAGACAATCCCACAGCAACAAACCCTAAGAAACCACAGATGCCAATCCAGAATACTAAGCCCACCAAAATTTCAATTATAAAAGATGGAGTAGGAAAGGAATCTCATAATTAAACTAAGTTTGAGCAATATCTGTTTACAAATACACTCCAACAGAAGGCACTATTAGGAAAACTCTAGCCTAAAGAAGTTAACCACATCAAACAAAGCAAAATTAATGAATAATTTCAGGCCAGCCAATCAAAAGAGAGGAAACACACACAGACCAGTACACACACACACACACACACACACACACACACACACACACACACACATTCAAACAAACCACAACAATAACAAGAAAATAAGAGGAATCAGTAAATACTGCTCATTGATATTTATTCAAGTCAATGGTCTCAACTCTTTAATAAAAAGACCAACAAAGTGGATGTGAGAACAGGATCCATCCTTCTGCTGCATCCAACAAACACAACTTAACATCAAGGATAGACAATGCCTCAGGACAAAATGAAACTGAAAGATAGTCCAAGCAAATGGACCTAAGAATCAAGCTGGTACAGTCACTTTAATATCTGAGAAAAACACCAAAAGCAATCACAAGAGATAGGCCAGATACTAAATACTCATCAAAGGAAAAAAATCCAAAAAAGGACATTGCCATTCTTTTTTTATTTTTTTATTGAGACAGGATTTCTCTGTGTAGCTTTGGAACCTGTCCTGGAACTTGCTCTACTGTGTAGCTTTGCACCTTTCCCAGAGAGAAAAACTCTAACTACACCCTACAGGCCAGGCTAGCCTTGAACTTACAGAGATCCACCTGCCTCTTCCTCCTGAGTGCTGGGATTAAAGGCATGTACCACTACTGCCTGGCGAAATTGCCATTCTTAACATCAATGCACCAAACATAAGAGCACCCAAGTTGGTAAAAACAAAAACAAAACACTACAGCATAAATCAAACACATTGATAGTGAGAGGCTTCAATACCCTACTCTTGCTAGTAGTCAGTTCATCCAGACAAAAACTAGAGAAATGCTATGAAGACAAATTGATACTATAAAACGAGTGAACCTAGCAGATATTTCACCCAAACAGAAGAGAATACACTGTCTTCTCAGAATCTCATGAAAATTTTTCCAATATTAAACACACACTTAGACACAAAGAAAGTCTCAACAGAGACAAGAAAATTGATATAACACCCCGATTCTTATTTGACCACCACAGATTTAAAGCTGGATATCATCAACAACAGAAACTTACAAATTCATGGAAACTGAACAACTCACCACAGAAGGGATCAAGACAGATATTAAGAAAAAATTAAAAATTTTCTAGAATTGAATGAAAAATAATACATACCATAGCCTTATGGAACACAGTGAAGTGGGTTCTAAGAGGAAAGTTCATAGCACTAAGGGCTTACATTTAAAAAATGGAGAGAGCTCAAAAGCAACTTAAGAACACACATGAAAGCTCTAGAATTAAAAGAAGAAATAATGCCCCAAAGGAGTAGACAGTAAGAAATGATTAAACTCAGGGCTGAAATCAAGAATATTCAAACAAACAACAAAAATACAAAGAACCAATGAAATAAAGAGTTGATTCTTTGAGAAAATCAATAAGATTGATAAATTTTTATCAAAATAAACTCAAAATAGGATAGAGAATATCCAACTTAGCAAAATTAGAGATGAAAAGGCAGTCATAAATAATAGATACTGAAAAAATCCAAAAAATCATAAGGATATACTTTAAAAACCTGTACTCCACCAAATGGGAAAATCTAAAAGAAACATAATTTGCAGGATATATATCATTCAACAAATTTAAATAAAGATCATGTAAGTGACTTAAAGACCTGTAATCCTAAGTGAAAGAGAAGCAGTGGTTAAAACTACTCTGGCCAAAACGTTCAAGGCCAGATATTTAGCACAGAATTTTATCAGATTTTCAAAGAAAAGTTAACTTTAATATTCCTCAAATTATTTCACAAAATAGAAATGAAAGGGATATTACTCAGTTCATTCTATGAGACTACAGTTATTCTGATACCCAAAACACATAAAGACCCAACAAAGAAAGAGAATTACAGACCAATTTCCCTTATGAACATAGATGCAACAATTCTCAATAAAATACTTGCAAACCAAATCCAAAAACACATCAAAATTATCATCTAACATGATCAAGTATACATAGTCTCTGTTATTCAGGGAAGTTTCTACATACTAAATCAATAAATGTAATCTACCATATAAACAAACTCAAAAAATGATTATCTCACTAGATACAGAAAAGACTTTTGTTGAAATCCAACACCATTTCATGATAAAAAGGTATGGAAATTTAGGAATGCAAGGGGCATACCTAAACATAATGAAGCAGGTTTCTACCAAACCTATAGTCAACATCCAATTAAATGGAGAGAAACTTAAAGTAATTCCATTAAAATCAAGAACAAGACAAGGTTATTCACTCTCTCTGTATCTATTAATATAGGTCTTGAAGTTTTAGCTAGAACAATAAGACAACTGAAGGAGATCAAAGGGATACAAATGGGAAAGAAAGAAGTCAAAGTATCGGTATTTGCAGATAATATGATAGTATACGTAAGCAATTCCAAAAACTCTACCAGGAATTCCTACAGATCATAAATAATTTCTTTTCAGTAAAGTAGCTAGATACAAAATTAACTCATAAAAACCATTTCTATATACAAATGACAAATAGACTGAGGGAAAAAATCAGGGGAAAACACCTTTCACAATAGCTTCAAATAATATAAGATATTGTGAGATAACTCTAAACAAGCAAGTGAAAGACGTGTGTGATAAAAACTTTAAAACCACTGGGTGGCAGTGGCTCATGCCTTTAATCCCAGCACTCAGGAGGCAGAGTCAGGCGGATTTCTGTGAGTTCGAGGCCAGCCTGGTCTACAGAGTAAGATCCAGGACAGGACAGAAACCAAAACTACACAGAGAAACCCTGTCTCGAAAAACTAAACCCCCCC
>CABHPQ010147659.1:9828-23348 GCA_902168405.1 Peromyscus aztecus
TACTGGAACTCGCTTTGGAGACCAGGCTGGCCTCGAACTCACAGAGATCCATCTGGCTCTGCCTCCCGAGTGCTGGGATTAAAGGCATGCGCCACCATCGCCTGGCCGCACCTCTCCAGTTCTAAGAAGAAAAAACACAGAGCCAGATCCATCTGTCTGGTCAGTTTCTTCCCTTGCTACTTGACCTCCTGCTACATCCAAAGCCTTTCTCTGGCCAACCTTGAGTCCTAGCTCCTCTCCTTGAAGGCCTCCTGGATTGAGCACACTTGGAAAGAAAATCCTAATTTGAAGGTACTTACAGGTCCCCAACTGTGGTTCTGTATCATATTCCACAAAATCCGGGTCAGAATACCTATCTGCCTGCCTATGTAGGCATGCAACGCTATCTAGTGCCAACATAATCTGGCACATTCTTTGTTGCCAGGAAGGCCAACTCTCCCAGGCCCTTCAAGGCTCAACCTTCACATTCAGGAAGTCTCTCTGATCATTTCTTGGCTGGAGCCAACTCATCCCATGGCAGTCAGTCCCAGGACAGCGGGATTAACCCTCAGTGTGGCGGCCAACAACTGTGGGGGGCCGACTGACAGGAGCACCCAGCTTCCTCTGGGCATGAGGAACAAAGAAACCACTGGGGGAGACCAAGAAAGATGCTGAGGACATAGCTCCTCAACCCAGAGACCGAGAGAAGGGAACGTCCTGTAAAGATAATGGGAAGGGGGAGGTGGACAAGGGCAGAGTCTGTCTACACCCAGGAGCAGGACAACATGGCAGCTCTGGAAAACCCAGGTGGCAAGAATGAGGACAAGTCACCTTAACAGAATGGAGCCGATGATCCCAGGACAAATGGCATGTGTTTAGTTACCAGGTACTGAGTTCTGCTCTTTGCACTAAGCATTTAAGTCCACATCATCCCTGGGAGATGCTTATCACCTGCTTTGTTCAGCTAAGAAAAAAAAAAGCCCAGAGAGGTTAAAAAGTGTCTCAAGAGCCAGAGAGGGCTGAGCAATAAAGAGCACTTACTGCTCTTGCAAGGGGACCTGGGCTTGGTTCTTGGAAGCCACATGGTGCTCACAACTGCCTGAAGCTCTGGTTCCAGGGGCTCCAACACGCTTGTGCATGCCTGTGGTGCACATAAACTCACACAAGCACACGCACATACATAAATTAAAAACAAAACCCTGTTCAAGGACCCATAGGTATTAAGTGGATGAATCCTGAATCCCACGAGGTTCCCAAGGAAGCCAGGTTGCATACTGTCACAGGCACAGGACCAGAAGGGAAGTGCACAAGCTAGGGAGCTCTGGCCCTAGTTCTTCCACCTCCACACTTGGGGAGACCTCTCTGGGCCTCTATTTCCCAAGCCATAAAATGGGGTGAGAGTTCTGACTTCAAAGACTTGTTACAGCAACAAAGGGACAGCACGGGAGGGTTCAGTGGGGTGCGGCAATGTCCACTGGAACTGCAGACTGGCTGAGGGGACGGGGAGCCATGGATGTCTTTCAAGCTGGGGAGGTGCCACTGAGAAAGTGGCACTTGAAAGACAAGGCACACAAGAGTTCTTTCCTTTTTCCGCCCCCACATCAAAATAGATTTCTCTGTGTAACAGCCCTAGCTGTCCTGGAACTCACTCTGTAGACCAGGCTGGCTTCGAACTCATAGAGCTCCGCCTGCCTCTGCCTCCCGAGAGCTGGGATTAAAGGCGTGTGCCACCACTGCTCAGCTGAGGATTCTTGAATAGGCTGCCTATTTGAGTCCATATTCCCCTGTCTTCCACTGCAGTTCCAAACGTCATCTTGCAGAAGCCCCTGGGGACAGAGCTGGGCCAGCACTAAGCGCGCTCTGCAAGCTCTGCATCACTGTGGACACAGGCCACAGCTAGTTCTTCCCTCTAAGAGCCTTCTGGGGTTCCTAAACTACCACTGTACTCCAGTTTCCCACCAACCAGCCTTGACCACACGCCGGTCCTTCCTTCCTTCCTTCTCTGCCCACGTCCTTGAAAACTGCAATGTCTACCTAGTACATCAACACCTCCTCCACAACCCCCTGCCCGCCCTTTGCCTCCCAGTTCTAAATAATCAAAGCCACCAGACAGGAAAGCCTGCAACTGCCTGCTCTCCCACTTCCAACGCTCTCCAGCTACACCCTCTTCTACTTCTTTCCACACCCCATTTCTTCATTTATGCTCATTCACTCAACGTTGCCTTCATAGTGAATGCTGGACGCCTTCTCAGAAACCAGGGGTACAGCAGACCACTGGACAAGCCCCTGAACTGGAGTGGATGTCTGACTCTAGCTTTGGCTCTCCCTCTCTCTAAGCACAGCCAAGAACAGCAAGGTTTTGTGTGTGTGTATGGCTGGAGATAGAACCCAGATCTTCTGCATATTGGACAAGCACTCTGCCACTAGCCCTTCGAGAGCAAAGCCAACTGTCATCTTTGGTCACTGCTCTCCTGTGACCTCCCATCAACACCCACCACTGCTCATCACTCCTTCCTTCCTCAGACTCTCTTTTTGCAGGACCCACCTTCATCTCCCAAATTCTTGGGTTGCTTTCTCTAGCTCATACTCATATTCCATCTCTGCTCTCTATCACAACAGTTCTCAACCTGTGGGTCGAGACCCCTTTGGGGATCGGAATGACCCTTTCACAGGGGTTGCCCAAGAGACCATCAGAAAACAGATATTTACATTACAATTCATAACAGTAGCAAAATTACACTTATGAAGTAGCAACAAAAATAATTGTATGGTTGGGGGTTACCACAACATGAAGATATATTCAAGGGTCACAGCATCAGAAGGTGAGAACCACTGCTTTATCAAATCTGCTACTTACAGGATGAAAACTTTCAAGTCAGCATCAGACCTTACTTTCTCAGGAGTGGTATCTGACTGGTTCACAAGCTTTTCAGACCAAAGAGATCAAATCTGAGTTCTCTCTGCACTGAAACTATCTGTTCCTCCTCTGTGATCCCAAGCTTCAAGAACATCACTATCTCCCAGGTCACATTTAGCTGACATTCACAAGTCAATCTTCACAGCCAATGAGTCAGCAAGTCCAAGCCATTTTTCTGCAGTACAAAGGCTTGAACCTAGGACCATGATAAGCAACTGCTCTAGCATTTCCAACCCCTTCCTCTGCAAGAGCAGTGCATGCTCTTAACTGATGAACCATCTCTCTAACTGCTCCCCCTCCCCCCTTGTTTTTTGGAAACAGGGTCTCTAACCAGACCAGAGCTTGTTGATCAGGTTAGGCTGGCTGGTCAGCAAGCCCAGGAATTCTGTCTCCTGCTGGCCTTTTACATGGGTTCTGGAGATAGAACTTAGGTCTTCACAACAAATACTTTACTGACTGAACTATCTCCCCAGCCTCCACCCTTTCCTTTTTCTTTCTCTCTTTTTGTTAATGTAGGCTGTCCTGGAACTCTGTAAACCAGGCTCGCCTCAACTTACAGAGATCCACCTGCCTCTGCCTCCCAAGAGCGGGGATTGAAGGTGTGCGCTACCACACTCAGCTCTCCCAGTCTTTTTATCTTGAGAAGTGTCTAATAAATTGCCAAGGCGAGCCTGGAAGTTGCAATCTTTCGGCCTCACTCTTCCACGCAGTGGAATTACAGAGCTGCACGCCCAAGCCCGGGATCATTCCCCTTCTCACTTAAGGTCTTGAGCCAGGCATGTTGGTGCAAGACTGAGGCACGAGGGTTCTGAATGACAGTGAGCCTTGGTCTCCTCTCCTCTTCCCCAAAGTCTCACTCTGTAGCCCCCTACTGCTCCTGCTTCAGTGTCCAGATCCAGCTTCCTGCCATGTCCCCCACTGTGGTCCCCACAGGCCTCTGCTCAGTCCTGGCTGGGTCTTCTCACCTGAAGGCACCATTTACTGAGGGCTCAGTACCCTCAGGGCTCAGTACCCTCAGGCTCTTTGCCGAGTGCTCTGTAGGAACTGCCTCATTAAATCCCACAAGGTAAATAGGACTTGGCTTCTGTATCAGAGGTTCCGCATCTAGGAGTCAACCGCCCACGGGTGGAAACATTCAAAACAAAAATTACTTATGTACTGAAGGAGACACGTTTTGTTATTCCCTGAACAATACAGTATAGTAACTATTTCTATATTCTTCGTATTGTATTAGATATTATAAGTCATGTAGAGACTGAGCAGATTATATACCAACACTGTGTTGTTTGGATTTTGGTATCCTGAAGTGCAAGGGCATCTTAGAGCTAATCCTTCTTAGGACCTGAGCTCCAACTACATTAATATACATCTCAGAGTCCAAGTGAGAAGAGAGGCTATCACCTCTGCTTAAGCAGGGCCCAAGCTGGGAAACATTATGCACTCACTGGCCTCTCTGCTTTTGTCCACTTCCAGCTACAGGTCTCTTCACGGATCCCATGTGTCAAGCATAGAGCTAGCCTGAAAGGCTTGGACAGACATCTCCCCAGTGACTACATCCCAGATGGTGTGGTCACCCTCAGCAATTTCTGTGACTGCATCTGTGCTGCCGTCTATGAAATCTTCCAGAGCACTGTTCTTTTTTGTTGTTGTTGGGGGGGGAGGAGGGAGACTGAGATAGAGTTTCTCTGTGTAACAGCCCTGGCTGTCCTGGAACTCACTCTGTAGACTAGGCTGGCCTCGAACTCAGAGAGATCTGCCTGCCTCTGCCTCCTGAATGCTGGGATTAAAGGTGTGTGCTACCGTCACCTAGCTATCCTGCTTTTCTATGAAGAAATGAAGAAAATGAGACGAGGCCTGGTGGTGCAGACCTGTAATCCTAGCTACTTGGAGTAAAAGGATCACAAGGCTAGCCTATGCAGTTTCGAGAGCCTGTCTCAAAAACAGAAGGAAGATGGCCCGGGGTACATTTCAGTGGTGGAGAACTGGTCTATGCCCAGGCCCTGGGCTCAATTCCTGTACTGGGAAAGGACAGAAGGAGGGAGGGAGGGTAAAAAAAGAAAGTAAGTAAGGCAGGCAGGCATGAGGAAGTTAAAAAACTAGCCGAAGGGCATGAACTCACTGGAGCAAACAGTCTACCAGAGCCATTTGCCTCCGGCTCCCACATACCAGCCTCCCAGGCTCTACGGAAGCCCCAAGGCAAAGTCCTAACTCTCCAGATCCTGTCCCAAAGGAAGAGGGCGGGAGTTTCATGTAGCCCCTAACTTAAGCAGCCAGCTTCAGGTGTGCCTGAACCCTCCTGGTGGGGCTGCTTTTACAAAGAGAGCCACCCCTCCTTTTTTTTTTTTTATTTATTTTTTTTTTAATTCAAAGTATCATTAATGTAGCCAAGACTGGCCTCCAACTCAGGCTCCTCCTGCCTCAGCCTCCTGAGGGCAGGAGATGCAACATTGTTGAAGCCCTGACAGGAATCTGAGTCCTGGGAAAAAGCTTATATTTACTCAGTGAAACATTTCTTGAACATCAATCTATACAGCCTTTGAACTATGCTGGGGATATGAAGATAAAAATCGATACACACGATGTGTCCCCAACCCCAGAAACTGATGGGAACACGAAAATAAAAAGAAAGAAAGCTTGTCCACATGCCAAAGGCCTCTTTGTGCTCCATTAGGGGAACAGCACGCTGTGGGAGCAGGCGGGAGGAGGAAGCTTGTTGGGAGAGGATCAGAGGGGAGGACAGGCTTTGGAGGATGAGCCTGGGGAGGGGGAGGGGGCCAAGCACGGCTGCTTTAGAGGGCAAGGGCTACCTTAGTAAAGCTGGGCCCAAATTAGATTGTTCCCAGAAGATGGCCCTCAACACGTGAGAGCCGTGGACACCACTTGTCATTCTGCTTGGCACATACTAACAACATACATACAAACTAAAAGTTGGAGCCACAGGGTCCAGATTCAAACCCCTGATTCTACTATCTCTTCTTCAGAGCCGCTGGGAGGGTTAAGTGAGCTTGAAGTAACCATGAAAGGATCACATTACAACAGACACACCAAGGAAGGCCAAGATTCAGAGAGAAGCAGAGACCTATTAGAGGTCACCCACCAAGCAAGAACCATGGCAGCAACAGAACTCAGGCCTGTCTGGCCACTCACCAGCGGCTCCAAGTCCGGCAGACTCGCATGCAGACACACAGCTCTCGGGGTCCGAGGTGCTGGAAGACACGAAGCCAGGCAGCCCGAGGCAGGGGGTGGTCGGATCCAGCAGCCAAAGGCAGAGTGTCAGGCTCGGGGCTCCGAGGGGGGGGGCCGTACCACGTGCCGCTCCAACTGTGGAGGCCGTGGTGGGGGGGCAGGACCCAGAGGCCAGCTGAGCAGTGGTCCCCCACTGCCAGGGCGTATAGCCCGCCGCCCGCCACGGTTCTCCTTCTCGCCAGAGCTGCCACGGGCCGGCCGCCGCCCATTGCGGGCCTCCCCAGGAGCTTCGTCCTCGCTAAGCGAAGTGCCAGATGAGTCTGAGTCCGAGTCTGAGTCCGAGGAGGAAGAGGAGGTATCAGGCACCCGCTCCAGCAGCTGGCACATACGCTTAAAACGCTCCAATTTCTCCCTCTGTGGTGATGGGGACGGCACTGCTGGTCCCTCAGCAGAGGCCATAGGTGGCTTTGGTTTCTGCAGAGAGACAGGTGGAGCTGTACAAGGGCCTAGAATGACTCTCCCGACCACTCACCCAGAAGGAGTCACCAAAGGATAAAGAGCCCAGCAGCCACAGTCCTGAGTTCCTAATTCCCCACAGTCCATCTCTGGACTTCAGTTTCCTTATCTACATTGTGGATTCATTCACATTCAATTATTCATTCTACATTCAAAGTCCAGACAGCCTGGTGGGTCAGTCAATGGCTCATGAACCTCCCAGAGACCTTGTGTGGAGTGCTGCCTTGCCTTCACAATTCTGGGACGTGGAAAGTCTGGCTTCACCATCTACAACATGGAACAGCTAGACTAGACAAGTCCACAGTGTGGGAACAGCGATAACTTGTCTGTCTCGGTGCAGAGTACCCTTGCTCTGACTCAGGTCCTCACAGTGACTAACACAGACAACTTAGGACACTCCTTTTAGATACTGAGGGAGGCTCAAAACGACTAAGGGACTTGTCCAAGGTTACAAACTGGTATTTGGTGGAGGATCTGGACAGTCAGGCAGAGCCCTGTGTTTAGATTGCCAATGCAGAGGCATATCAGAATTCTAGCTTTGCCATGGGATCTTGGGCCCATCTTTTCACTTCTCTGGGTCCTATTACTTGTGTTTGGATTTATCTAGTGCTGTGGGACGGAAGAAGAGGTAAGGTAAGTAGCTGTTTCCATCTCACAAATTAGAAAACGCATCTGTCAGCCCAGAGCAGCTAACAAACTGCCAGGACCACATAAACAACCAGTGATCCAGCAGGACTTTCAATTCAGTTCTTTACACTTAGGCTTAGAAAAATGGCCAGACGACAGTCCAGTGGCCGCTGGGAATCGGGGTTCCTACAACCAGGACCCAGTCTATTATCCCACCCAACTCTTCCCGAGTCCTTAGGGGCCGTGTGGGGATAGGGCAAGACACAGTGAGCAGGAAGGGGCAGATCTTAGTCTCCACACAGAGGGTGGGGCAAGGAAGGATGGAGGGGGAGGTCCCCGGCACACCTCCCAGCTCTCGGGAGGGAGCCCAGGGTGGCAGGATGAGAAGGCCTGGCTCGGATTCAGAACCCTGGGGGGCAGAAGGCCGGGGCTGCCCGGGTCCGCTCCTCGGAGGAGGCAGGCGTCTCCACCCACCTTCTTCAAGTGCCTCTCTCGGCCTCCTTTCACCTATCAGGGCAAGAAGGAGATATGGGCAAGAAGAGAGACCCCATTAGAGGCCCTTACTGACTACCAAACTAAGGTCCAAGTCCTCTTCTTGGACCACAAATCCCAGAAGCCCCCATCCCAGGAAGACTGCTCAGCAAGCTAACCTTGTAATCAGTGTGTTGGCTTACTGAGCATGCTCCTCAGCTTCTTTCTTCCCCCTCAGGCTCTTTTGAGCCCTTCCCTCCGCCTCTGTAGTAGTTTGAGCATGCTCTGTAGCTCCTCCTAATTCTCCAGGTCTCTCAGATTCCTGGCCTGTACCAGTTACCTCACACTTTTCTTCTTCAGTGAGCATGCTCCATCCACAGCCCCGCTACAACTCCCCGAACACTTCTCGAGGAACCCACATAGCCTCCGTTCCCCAGGTCAAGCAGGACCTGGCTCCAGAACCAACGCACCCACCAGCTAAGACTACAGCTCCCAGAATCCCATGGGCTAGACCAGCCTCACCCTTCCGCTCACCTTTTTCCTTGGGGTGGGGGGCTCATTCCCCGCCTCCCTCTCCTTCCGTTTGGGGGGCCCAGGCACATCGTCAGGGGGAGGGCCAGCAGGCAAGGGTCCCTTTCTTCTGGGCAGGGGTGGTGGCGGTGGTGGCTCCTCTGTCAGCTTCCATCCACCCCCTAGGTTAGCGCCTTCCTCACCATTGTCTGCCCTACGGCGCCCTGCACCCTCACCTGCATCCTGGAAAGGGTAAGCTGGGGATGAGGCCCCAGCCAGCTCCCGATCCCCAGCCCTGCCCCTATCCCGGCCATGCTTTACCTTGCTCGTCCGCCCTTCCTGGGTACATCGGGGGCACTCCCAGCAGTTAGGAATCTCGGAATTGATAACACCCTCAGCCTTTCCCATCTATAGGCAAGAAACCAGAGAATGAATAGAAGAAGGTGCCAGTGTTTGCCCAGAATACTGGCCTACTTTCTTGCTCCCTGATAGTCTAGCCCACCCGAGGCTGCAGGGTCCCCAGAGTTATCACCTTCAGGCAGCCAGGGTGGACGATCTCGTTGCAAATTGTACACTCCATGAGGCTCAAACCAAATTTCTCTTCCTCTCCCTCCACTGTATCCTCCTTCCCTGCCTCCCCACACAAGAGGCATACAGCTGTGTGTGGGAGCACGGGCTGTTGGGAAAGAGGAGGCATCAGAGACCCCAAAACCAAGCTACAGGGTAGACTTTCTTATGCGTGAGCTGTAGGATGAGGTAGGTTCAGATCCCCCAGGCCAAATCCTTAATTTGGTCCTTTTGCCAGGATGACCTTCAGCAACTGATTTTCTGCATCTTTAAAATGGGGTGAGGGATCTGTCCTTTGCAGGACCGTTGTTCAGAACAAGACGAAGCATGTGGGGTTGGGGACACAGCTGCGAGAATTAATGGAATGGTCAGCACAGGGTCCGAGGCTAGTGTGCTCCTGAGATTATCACTGGCTTGAGTGTAAAGAGAGGACAGCCAAGTGGCAATGCTCAGAACGGGTAAAGAGGGCAGAAGAGCAGCTGGGATAGTCTAAGGTCGTCCAGTGGGCAGTCCAAAGAGTGACGGGAACTGAAGCCCAGTTACTGAAGCCCAGTTAGGGAAAGACCCTGGGAATATGTAAAGTCACAGCCGCTCCGTCTTAGGGGAAAGGCAGCAGTCTCCAGACAATGTGACTTTAGAGAGGACAATGGTAACACTGAATCATATCTGGGATGCTGAAGGCCATGGATCTAGATCAAGGAGAAGGATCAGAAAGTAAGGCAAGGGGCTGGGGACAAAGGAAGAAAAGGCCATGGGGGTGAAAGTGCAAGCAGGAAAGCGTGGCTGCAGGACGAGGAGCAGGCAGTGATCTGCGTGCAGGATAACGCCGCTTCCTTGTGGCTACTGGGGAACGGCCATTCTGGTGTCCAGGGCTGCTCAAAGGATGAGGGAGGCATGGAAGAACCCACGGTTCCCAGATAACTACTGTGTCTGGGCCTCTCAATGAGGCATTCATAGCACACTCCTGTCTAATCTTTGAAACTCAGCAAAGGAAACATTTTACAGAGAAGGTTCTTGAAGTTCAGTGATTTGCTCAAGGTTACAAGAAGGGGGTCCGGGCCTCAAGTTCAAGATATCCAAAAGTGTGTGAAAGAGGCCAGACGAAGGCGAGAGCTATTCTCCGTTGGTAGAGATGGGTTCCTCTTACACACACACTCGGCCGGGGCATACAGCTGGTGCTGAGCTTTCTACAGACCTGCGGTAGATTCTTCTGTGTCCCCGTCCCCCCCTCCCCATTTTGTGACAAAGACAAAATCAGACATTAAATCAGTGAAGGAAGACAGGAAGTGAATGAACAAACAGCACCTCTAAGGGACATTCCGGGAGGCAGCCACCAGACACCCAGAGAGTGCTCAGGCCAGTACTACTAACATTAAAGGTGCTGAGGATTCCAATGTACCCGCATGGGGGACAAGACTCACCACGTGCACCGGACATTCCAGGAGGCAGCCATTAGACAGCCAGAGAGTGCTCAGGCCAGTACTACTTAATGTAATGGTGCTCTGAGGAAGTATGCGTGGGGTTCCAAGGTACCCGCCATGGCGGGACAAGACTCACGGCGAGACCCGCACATTCCAGGAGGCAGCCATTAGACAGCCAGAGAGTGTTCAGGCCAGTGCTACTAATGTAATGGTGCTCTGAGGAAGTACGCCTGGGGTTCCAAGGTACCCGCCATGGCGGGGCAACACTCACGGCTGAGCCCCGGACGTTCCGGAAGGCAGCCATTAGACAGCCAGAGAGTGCTCAGGCCAGTACTACTAATGTAATGGTGCTCTGTGAAAGTACGCCTGGGGTTCCAAGGTACCCAGCATTGGTGGGGGGACTCACCGTGTGCACCGGACATTCAGAAAAGCAGCCACTAGACACCCAGACACTTCCAAGGGTGCTCTGGGGAAATATGCTGGGGTTCCAAGGTACCCGGCACGGGGTGGGGGGCAAGACTCACCGCAGTGCACTGCCGGAGCAGGCACGACTGCTTCATGCGCCCGGGCCCCCCAAACTTCTTCATGTCTCGGCAGAAGTGGCAATCCCCGCACTCAGTGCGCACACAGGCCCGGCAGCGGCGGCAGCGGGTTCGGCGTCGGCGCGCTCCGGCCCCCGGCCCCCGGCTGCTCGACGACATTGGGGGCGTCAGCAACGCCGAGGGCTGTAGGCAGATGGTGGTAAGGTCAGAGAGGCCTGCTGAACGCTGGCCTCAGAGAATCCTGGCCGCAAGCTCTCGGCACCTCTGGTGGGGCAGAGCTATTTCTACCCTCCAGACAAGAAGGTCAGCCCTCCAGTGTGTCCTGCGTAGAGGGCCACTCCCTCTACTCAAGACCTCCCTCCTCTAACATTCCCTCCTGCTCATTATTCCCAACCCCTGGAAGGAGGGACACTGGGGCCCCTCCTCTAACATCCCAAGCCAAGGTTCCTGGAAAGGGCTTCCTCCCAACTCATACCTGTTACCCCAACACCCCATGCTCACAGATCTGCCTCAGGCTGCAGGGTGCAAACACCACACTCGTCTTTCTCCCTCTCCCCTTTCTCTTTCTCATGGGTACTAGTCATTCAAACCTTTCCAATCTGGATACTCTAACGAGATCCACACTCCATTCCTAATGACCCACTGCGCTCTCAATTTCCCAGGGCTGACACCCCTGAGATGCTTAAGTGCCCCTTCTCAGGCCACACAGAAGTCGTCTGCTCCAAGATATCCAATAGGATCCCTCGGGCAGCCTGGGTAATCTCCCGGGTTCCCTGGGATTCTTCTACAAGCCAGCCTAACATCTCAACAAAATCCAAGGTGGGCTCGGCTTTAGATCTCCCCCACTACCCCACATCTTACCAGGCTGCTTTTCATCCCTAATTGTCTGGAATCCCCGGGGCTCTCCTGCCCATGGAAACCAGATCCTCTCAAATCCCACATGGACTCTGCAAGCCTGGAGGGGTCTCTCCCCAGCCGGTCTTAGACCTGCTTCCCCCTGGCTTCTCCCTTTCCAAGGACTTCCAGACCATCCACAGGGTATGGGGCCCTCCAGCACTCCAGGGGAGGGGCCTAGAGGGCGGCGACTGGAGGCGGGGGATGGAGGGGGAGGTCTGCAAGGGGCAGCAGGGTCGGGGAAGGAAGGCCAGTTCCCTAGGGTTGGGAGGTTATAGGAAAGAAGGTTGGAGAAGAGTTTGGAGCAGAGGGAGGGTGAGGCTGGGGGCGGGGAAGGCAGGGAGAGGCCAGGCTGAGGATGAATGGGAGTGGGAGCTGCCCAGGTCTGGGGGTGAGGAGGAGCCGCATGAACCCACCTCACACGTGTCCCGGGAGCCATCTCTCCCTTCTCGGCAGCTCCCGGCGGGTCGGCGGCCATCGGCGGCGGGGGGGCCGGGCGGCGCGGGGCGCGGAACGCTCAGAACGCCGGGGTCCACGGCCCCCCCGAGGGCGCTCGGCCCCTCCCTCCGGCGGAGGCCGGGACAGCAGCGAGTGGAGATGGGGAGCGCCGGGGGCGAGGCCCTCCCACGGGCTGCGGCGCGGCCCTTCCAGGGGGAGGTCCTGCTCTGGGGGGCTCAGTCCCTCAGCCCCCCCAGGCCAACGGGGGCTCCTCGGGCGCAGGGTGCTCAGCTTCTGCCCGGGCCCCACTCAGTCCCGGGTACGAGTCTCAGCTCCCCACCCCCACCGCTCCCCAAAGCCCCCGACCCTTAACTGGCCCCTTCCCAGCTCCAACTGCCCAGGGGTCCAGGGACAGACCCGGGGGCCCCCCACCGTTTCCGGGGTTCAAACCCCGCCCACCGCCGGTTCCCGGGGAGGGGGGGGTCACTGCAACCTGCCCCCCTCCCCTGGGTCCGCCCCTGTACTGCGGCCCCCTGACCTACGGAGACAGGGCGCGCAGAGGGGGGTGAAGGAAGCTGCTCCGGCCCCGCCCCCCCCCGCTTGCGCGCGCCCCCCCCCCCCCCCCTTCAAACGCGCGACCCTCAAGATATGGGGATTTAAATAAAATTTGAATAAATCCTCTCCTAAAATGGGAGGGTGTAAGGAAAGGATGGGGCAGAGGCAGGAAGGGGGTGGGGGCAGTTGGGGTGTCTCAGCACCCCTAGACCCCTAGCCTCGCGCTGCTTCGGCCCCGGGCCCTGGTCGCCGCTCTCATCCCTCCTCAGCTCCTTCCTCCTTCCTCCTCTCCTCCCTCTCCCCTCCCTCCTTCCCACCTCCTCCTCCTTTTTACTCCCTCCTTCTCCCAGAGGAACCCCGCCCCCTTCTCCCTCCTTCCTCCACCACCTCTACTTTCCAGGACGAGCGCGTGCAAAGCACGACGGGAGATGTAGTCCTGCAAATTCTGGCGCTATCGTGGGAAAAATGGGATGCTGGGGCCAGCCGGCACTACAAATAAGATGGCGAAAAGCATGCCACGCTGGGAGCCGAGCATGGCGGGAATTATAGTCCAGTTGACCCGAGATTCCCCGTAGCAGGACATAGAGAAGGAGCGGGAACGATGACTACAAACAAGATGGCCTTTTCCCCCGACCCGACCTCCTTTCCAGGCACTCACACGCCCTCTGGTCCACAACCCTCCGCGTGTGTGGTACCTGACGGGAGTCGCAGTCCATCTGCTGCCTTCCCGCTGCCATTTCTATTCGTCAGGAACAATGGAAAGGTGAAAAGGAACGAGGACTACAAGCAAGATGGCGAACGAGGGGCGTACACCTAATAAGTCGATCTTATGAAGTGGGATGGGAATAGTAGTTTTCTAGCTTTCCTGTGTTCCTTAAGAATGCCAGAACCAGGAGC
>CABHPQ010147660.1:0-19677 GCA_902168405.1 Peromyscus aztecus
CTGCTTGCGTCATCGCGGCCAAGTGTAGCAACTGGCACAGGGCAGCTGCTCTGTAGATTTTTGCTGCCAGAATGAACAACTGGGATGAAAGCAGAGCTCAGAGCAGCAAGCAGGATGTCTGGTGAGCTGAGAGAGGGCACGGTGATTATCTGGGTGTCCTGGAAGCAAGAGAGGGTAATGAGCTGTGGTGTGATTGGTGCACAATAGTTTCAAGGGTCCCTGCTTCAGTACAGAGTCAGTACCAGGGTGTGCAAAGCTTGTGCTTGGCTTTGCTTCCCATTGTAGGTCTCAGACCAGACTTGCCTTCTCATGCTTCATAGTGAGCACATCTTTCCCATTGGCAGTTCCTATAAACTGATGATATGCTGTACTCAAATTTACATCTCCCGGCTTCTAGCACACACACACCACACACACACACACACCACCCCTGCCACCTGCATTGGTTTTTCTTCCATGGTGCTGACTGGTGATGGAACTCAGGGCAACATGCATATTAGGTAAGTGCTCCAATACAGAGCTATACCCCCTGCCCTAATCACATAGTGCATTTAGTTGTCAGTTTGACAACTTCTCCATTACTGCATCTACCTCTCCCTTCTCCCCACAAAAAACTGCCGTAATCCATGTTTCCTATGGTGACCAGTGTCCTGTGGTTTGTGTCTGCTATAGTTTTACTGGGTCTCCTAAGAATTCATGTAAAATTGAGTCCCCACTGGGGCAATATTGAGAAATGGTAGTGTGTGTGTGTGTGTGTGTGTGTGTGTGTGTGTGTGTGTGTGTGTTTATGTAGATGCACACATGTGCCATTGCACCCAAGTACAGTGAGAAGAACAACTGCTGGAGGAAATCAGTTCTCTCTGTCACCGTGTGGATCCTGGGAATCAACTCAGGCCATCCAGTTTGGCAGCAGACAGCTCTTACCCACTCAAGCCATCTTGCCATCTGGCTCTCACTCTCTAACTCTGGCTGTCCTAAAACTGTAGACCAGGCTGGCCTTGAACTCACAGAGCTCTGCCTGCCTCTGCCTCCCAAGAGTTGGGCGATGGGGCTTATCAGCAAGTTCTCAGGTTATTGGTGGCTTCACCCCTGGGGAGATGAGTGCTAGTCTTGAGAAATAAGTTCTTTTAAGAGCAAGATGTTAAGGCTGCCCTCTCTACCTGCTGTCTGGCATCCTAACTGTTAAGCCATCTCTCCAAGCCCCTCTTGTCCTGATCTTAACCAGCTAGTCATCACAGTAAGTATAGTCTTTTTCAGTTCTAGAATGTGCAGTTAGCTATTTAAATTTAGCTAGGCATGGTGTTGCACAACTATAGTTCTAGCACTTAGGAGGGCTGAGCAGAATTGTGAGTTCCAGGCCTGGGCTACAAAGTGAGACACTACTGTCTTTTTTTTTTTTTTTTGGTTTTTCGAGACAGGGTTTCTCTGTGTAGTTTTGGTGCCTGTCCTGGATCTCACTCTGTAGACCAGGCTGGCCTCGAACTCACAAGAGATCCACCTGGCTCTACTTCCCGAGTGCTGGGATTAAAGGTGTGCCGCACTGCTGCCGCTGCCGCCCGGCATGAGACACTGATATCTTAAGAAAAAACAAACAACAGCCAAGCAGCGGTGGGGCACGCCTTTAATCCCAGCACTTGGGAGGCAGCGCCAGGAGGATCTCTGTGAGTTCAAGGCCAGCCTGGGCTACAGAGTGAGTTCCAGGAAAGGCGCAAAGCTACACAGAGAAACCCTGTATTGAAAAAACAAAAATAGAAAAGAAAAGGAAAAACAAAAAACAACCCAAACAACAATAAAAAGAACAGTCTAATTTCTTTCCTCCCGAAAACCTGTATCTTTTTGCCTTTGTTGTCTGTTTAATGCTGTAATTTATTAACACATAATAAATACATGTAAAGTCATTGTTAATTCTAATATTGCAATCATAAATTGCATTTTCTTCCTTTATGTCTTTTGTTTGTTTATTTTTCAAGATAGGGGTTTTCTGTGTAGTTCTGACTGTCCTGGAACTCACTCTGTAGACCAGGCTGGCCTTGAATTCACAGAGATCCACCTGCCTCTGCCTCCCAAGTGCTGGGACTGAAGGTGTGCGCCACCACTGCCAGGCCTTCCTTTACATCTTATGCTAGATACAGAACTAAGGTGACTGGAGTCATTTTTTTTCCCCAGAGAGGGCAAGTCTTTTCCTCTCCTTGTCAACTAAGATGCAAGCTGTTGTGTGACTTTTCCTGGGGGAGATGAACAAAAGCCTAGTCATACCAGGGAGGGGGTTATCCGTAGACAGAAATGACTGCACCCAAGTCTAGCTGGTGAGCAAATGTTCATTTGGCTTACTCACAGGGAAACAGGCCCCAACATCATGGGAACAAGCCATCTCAAAAGCTGCGTCCCTGGAGCTTCCTACTTGAGCTATTCAGAACACTCTCCCCTCAGCAATTATTGGCTGATGGTAGAACCTTGGGGAAAGGCCTTACTCGCCAAGCTTCCTGAATCATGTAAATTTTAGGAGCTTCCTGAGACTCAGGTTTGGTCAGCTGAGCCCTTTCTCTTCCCACAGAGGAAATAGTTATTACAACAGGAGTTCAGTTGGAACTTGAACTGAGCAGGGGGTGGCTGCAGATGGTGCTACATGCCTGTAATCTGCTTTTGGAGGCAGAAAATCTGAGGCCTTTGCTAGCCTGGGCTACACAGTGAGACTACCTAAAATGAAAAAGTAAAATTTGGGTGGGTGGGTGGCTGGAAAGGTGGCTCGGCAGTTAAGAGCACCTGTTTTTGCAGAGGACCCAGCTTCAGTTCCCAATACCCAGGTGATGGCTAGTAAAGTCCTGTAACTCCAGTTTCAGGGGATCTGATGCCCTCTTCTGACCCCAGGCACTAGGCATGTATGTGGCAAACAGACGTGCATGCAGGCAAAACACTCATACACATACATCTAAAATTGTTTTAAGTCTTCAAAAAAATATACTATGTAAAAGGAACTAGTTCCAACTTTAAAGTTTGTGTCTTAACTCAAGGATTAAGGTGAGTTGTGTGGGATATTTCTTCTGTTGTACGTTTGGTTTTTGAAAATAAATGTTTTGCCCCCAAGTCCAAGCATTCCAATTCCTTTCTTGTTGTGTGTTATGTTAACTGCAAATTTCAATTGCCAATTGAGTAATTCTGTGTGGTGTTTTCTTGTTCCTATGTGGCAGACACCCATGGCTTTCTCATTCACCCCGTCTGGGCCTCCAGTGTGGTGTAATTATCCTGAAAAGCCAAGATGTGTGAGAGCTTAGCTTGATTACTCTAATGGCACACAGTGTTTTCACAAACCTCCCAATTCCTGAATAATTATCATTATCATATTTACGTGTTTAGCCAAAAGCTTAATTGGAAGATTCCAGAATGAAACAATGCAACACAAGGAAAAAGAAACTTGCTGTCATTTTTCTTCCAAATAGAAATACTGCTAATACATACATGAAATTAAACCATCACATCATGTAGAAGCAATCATAACACATGGCAGTCATTCCCAGCCTCCCCAGCTGTGCTCCCACAGAGGCAAAGTATGCTTAACTCTTTCTGCTGTTTCTGTTTATCATTCTCTAGATAACATGTATACTGTGCTTACATCACCAGCTCCTTTACCTTTTCAAGACTTACTTTTATTTATGTGCATGTGTGTCTTTGTGTATGCACCTGAACATGTACACAGGTGCCCAAGGAGGCCAGAGAGGGTCCTGGATCTCCTGGAGCTGGAATTACAGGACACAGTGAACTGCCTAAGCAGGTACTGGGAACTAAACTCCAGTTCTTTTTATGAAAAGCAAAGCTGGGTTGTGGTGCATGCCTTTATTCCCAGCACTTGGGAGGCAGAGGCAGGAGGATCTCTTGAGTTTCAGGACAGCCAGGGTTACACAGAGAAACACTCTCTTGAAAAACAAAGAAAAAAGAAAAAAAAAGAAAAGAAAAGCAAATGCTGGTAGCCGCTGAGTCATCTCAACAGTCTTTTTTTTGAAACAACATACTATGTAGCCCAGGCTGGCCTCAGGTTTGAACCTTCTGCCCACCTGAGTAGCTGGGATTAGAGTATGTGCCACATGGACAATCACTATTAATTTCCACTGGTAATTGAAGATGTATTTCCAAGGGTATAGTGTGAAAGTCTTTTCCATTCTCCAGTTACTTTTATTTGCTTTGTGTGATCCAGAGGTCCAGGCCATATGCAACGGAAGGTGATGCCTGTCCTATAACCCATTTCTGTTAATCTACGTTTTACTGTGTGGCTTTTTACCTGCCTTTCAGTCTGTATCTCCTATCCCTCCACGTCTCCTTGGTGTCTCCCCAACCTCGATTATCTCCTCCTACTTCCTTTCTCTGCCCGGAAGTCCCGCCTACACCTTCTCCCTAGCTATTGGCTGTTCAGCTCTTTATTAAACCAATCACAGCAATATATCTTTACACAGTGGACAAACATCCCACAAAAGGCTTGGCTGGAATGAGAGTCATGTAACAAGAAGATGTTGTCTGGCTGCTGGTAGTATCTTTTGTTTGCTTTTCTTAGAGTAAGGCTTCAATGTTGAAAACTTTTCTCCAAGTCTGGTGACCAAATTGGAACACATAAGAACAAGATCCTGAATAACTCATTGGGGGCTCTGTGTTTGTAGTATGCTTCGTTCACTGGAGAACTTCACTAGTGAAACTCTAAATGATAAATTTGTTGGACATTAGATTTTTTTTTAAGTTATCACTTTTTTTTAAATTTGTGTGTGTATCCATGTTAATGGGTGCCACTGTGTGCATACCTGCAGAGGCCAGAAGAGGACACTGGGTTCCCTGGAGCTGCAGTTCCAGGAGGTTCTGAGCTGCCCAGTGTTCCTGCTAGGAACTGAGGCCCAGGTCCTCTTGACCTGGTGAGTGCTCTTGATTGCCGAGCCATCTCTCCAGCCTTCTAGGTTTTTTTTGTTTGTGTTTTTTCTTTTTTTCTTTTTCTTGAGCTAAAATTTCTCTATGTAGCCCTGGCTGTCCTGGAGCTCACTATGTAGACCAAGGTGGGTGAAACCCACCTGCCTGTGCCTCCAGAGTGTGGGGACTAAGGGCATGCACCACCACTCCCAGCCTCCTATCTTTATTTTTTGAGACCAGATTTCAGTATGTAGTTCAGGTTGTCCCGGAACTTGAGATCCCCTTGCCTCAGCCTTCCGAGCAATAGAATTACAGTTATGCACACTTTACCTGATCATTCAGGGTTTTTCCTTGGTGGGGTGGGGAGGGGGAGAAAGAACCCCTGAAAAATTTCAAGGGGTACATGTTAGGCTAGCACAAGGTTGCTGTATGAGAGGGATAGCATGGGAAATAGGGGTTACAGGCTTGCACACTTTAGAATACAGTGACTCCTGCATCTGGTGACAGCTCAATGCAGAGGAATGTGGACCGCCAACCCCTTTGTTATGAAATGTCAGAAACCAGGGCACATTTGACCTGGAAAGGATTTGTATTTGCTCCTGTGTCTGCATGCTTTGTCAGCACGGGACTAGGGCAGGAAGAGGGCGGGTGAGTGTGGTACAAAGCACCGAATGCGCACAGTCTAAGGAGGTCCTCACTCCTAAGGCACAATCCCCAGAGAGCGAGTTCTGCTCCAATACACCACTGCTACCTGGACAAGGAAGGCCAGAGCACATTTGTGTATTAGTGATAGCTCTCGGGAGAAACACATCAATAGGATATATATAGATTTATAAGAAGAGGTTTAGATAGGAATTGGCTCACGCGATTATAGAGGCCAAGGAATCCCACCATCTGCTGTCTGTAAAGCTGGAGAGCCAGTAAAGCATGTGGTCTAATTTATCCTGGCGCTGCAGGGCTCAGGCTGGGAGTGGGAACGGGGGCTGAATATTGTTCTAGTTTCTGTGATAAAACACTTTGACTGAAAGTAACATAGAGGAGGAAAGGGTTTATTTGGTGTCTTAGTTAGGATTACTATTGCTGTGAAGAGACACCATGACCACAGCAACTCTTCTAAAGAAAACATTTAACTGGGGTGGCTCCCTTACAGTCTCAGAGGTTCAGTCCATTATCATCATGACAGGGAGCATGACGGCATGCAGGCAGATGTGGTGCTGGAGCGGAGAGTCCTACAGCTTGCCTTGCAGGAAGTTGACTGGCTGTCACACTGAGGGAAGCTTGAGCAAAAGACCTCAAAGCCACCCCCACAGTGACACACTTCCTCCAACAAGGCCACACCTCCCCACAGTGCCACTCCCTTTGGGGGCCATTTTCTTTCAAACCACCACATTGACTTGCATTTCACATCACAATCCATCCCTGAGAGAAGTCAGGGCAGGAACCTGAAAGGAACTGGGAAGAAATGCTGCCTGCTAGCTGCTTCTCAGGTTCATGTTTAGTTAGTTACCTTTTTACACAGGACCACTTTTCTAGGGATGGTGTTGCCTACCATGGGCTGGGCCCTCCTGCACATCTGTTAATAGTCAGCTCCCTACAGACATACCATACCCATAGGCTAATCTGATCTAGGCAACACCTCTCATCTGAGCCCTTCCTTTGAGATGACTAGTCTGCGTCAAGTTGACAGTCAAACCTACTTAGAACAAGTCTGTTCTGAGAACCAGGAGCTCTGGAATCTGAAGACAGGAGAAAATGGATGTCTTACCTGATTGGCAGGGGGGTGGGGATGGGGGAGGTGGAGAAGCAGAGCGGGAGGAGGGGGAGAGAAGAAGGGAAAGAGAATATGAGGTGCTAGTGAAAGGGAGTTTTTCCTAGGGAGACACAACACACATTTCTACTTACCCAAAAAGTGGAAGTCATAACATATTAAAGTAATAGTTACACCAAAGTTCAAGTTGGTGAACCTGTGAGTTGTTATTAGGGTTAGTGACAGGAATGTGGATGACTCAGAAAAGCAGCTGCATCTCTGCGAAGCCCACCTCAACTGGAGAAGCCCACCCCAGCGAGAGAAGCCCAACCCAGCGAGAGAAGCCCACTCCAGCAGGAGAAGCCCACTCCAGCGAGAGAAGCCCACTCCAGCAGGAGAAGCCCACTCCAGCGGGAGAAGCCCACTCCAGCAGGAGAAGCCCACTCCAGCGGGAGAAACCCACCCCAGCGAGAGAAGCCCACTCCAGCAGAGAAGCCCACCCCAGCGGGAGAAGCCCACCCCAGCGGGAGACGCCCACTCCAGCGGGAGAAGCCCACCCCAGCGCGAGTTGCCTACCCAACAGCCCACAGGTGGCTCCCAGTCCTCAGTACTCACTCTCCCCTCTGCAACTCAGCTGTCCGCCCGCCCTCAGCTGTGTTCACTTTTCTAAAGCTGTGCAGGAACCTTCAAGAATCTTCAGTTTTAGGCTGGGGATTTAGCTCAGTGGTAGAGCGCTTGCCTAGCAAGCGCAAGACCCTGGGTTCAGTCCTCAGCTCTGAAAAAAATAAAAATAAAAATCTCCAGTTTTGACTTTTCCATACGTGACCTTTTTTTTTTTTTTTTTTTTTTTTTTTTTTTTTTTTTTTTTTTTTTTGCCTCTTAGGTCTCTTGAGGAAAGTGTCACACAGCACATACCATGCTTGTGAACCTAGCCCTGGAGGCTGAGGGAAAAGACTCTCAAATTCAAGGCCAGCCTACCTACAGACCTATAAGACCCTGAATCAAAGCAAAACCAAAATGTGTACCTCCATGTATATGTGTAAGAAAATGTCATAACCAAACTCATTCTTTTACAAAATTACTATTCATTGATTAAAAAAAAAATCTCCAAAGCACAACACAAATGTCACATAAAATGCCTGAGAAAATCAACTTACAAAGACATTTGATTTGGGTCCTGAGTTCAGAGATCTTAGCCAATGACTCATTGGTCCCTTTACTCTGGGCCTTTGGCAAGGCACCTCATCAAGTATAAGTGGATGGTGGAGCAATACCAGTCACTTCATGGCCCACAAGGAAACTAGAGAAAGAAGATGGGCCAGGGTTCCACCATCCTCTTGCTTTGTTTGGTTTGAGACAGGGTTTCTCTGTGTAACCCTGGCTGTCCTGGAACTCTCTTTGTAGACCAGGCTGGCCTCAAACTCACAAAGATCCACCTGCCTCTGCTTCCAGAGAGCTGGGATTAAAGGCGTGCACCACCACTGCCTGGCAAGAAAAATTTTTTTGTATACGCTGAAGATGTGTCTTTGTTTAACCTCACCCACCTAAGGTACCTTCTGATTGGTTTTAAAAAAGAGCTGAACAGCCAATAGTTAGGCAGGAGAAGATAGGCAAGACTTCAGGGAGAGATAGGAACTCTGGGAAAGAATCAGGCATAGGAGATTTGCCAGCAAGACTCAGAGGAAGTCATACCTGTGGTGTGGAGGAGAGATAATGGGCCATGTGGCAGACTATAGATTAAAATAAATGGGTTAATTTAAATTAGAAGAGCTAGTTCAGAACAAGCCTAAGCTAAGGTCAAGTTTCCAAAATTAATAAGTCTCTGTGTCACTGTTCAGGAGCTGGCTGTCCAAAGAAAGACCCGCTACACCCTAGGAAGCCAGAAGAGGGCATGGGATCCCCTGGAGTCGGAACTACAGACAGTGTGAACCACCTGCCATGGGTGTAAGGAACTGAAATCAAGTCCTCTGAATGAATAGTGTGACCCTGACGTGCCTCTCCAACCCCCAAGCCCCCATGTCCAAACAATTTAGATAAATTATAAAGAAAAGATATCTCAGAGGGAGAATGTGGGGAGACTGGAGAACTTCTAAAAGTTTGGGGACTCTTCTGTTCTGTGCTTTAGAGGCTCAGCACTAAGCCTGGGCCTTGGCACCAAGCTGAGTGGCTACAAGCAAGGGGAAGGGTGGAGGCATTGCCAGGTTAGCTTCTGACCCTTTCAGGGGCAGGGCAGACAGAAGGCAGCTTGCAGATTCTTTTGTCACTGAACATCTGTGTGAACAGGTACAGCAAGATGGCACCTGTTCTCGTTGTTCAGTCTGACACAGGCTGTCCCTGTGTTATGCAGCAGAGGTAAAGACCTCAGACTATGTCTGACCGTTTAAAAACTGTAACACGCGGGCTGCTCTTCCAGAGGATCGGTTACCATTCCCAGCACCCACCTAGCAACTCACAACTGTCTGTAACTCCAGTTCCAGGAGTCCTAATGCCCTCTTCTGGCCTCCGAGGACACCAGGCACACACACAATGCATAGGCATACATGTAGGCCAAGTACCCATACACATAAAAATATAACTCAAGCCGGGTGGTAGGTGGCGGCGGCGCACACCTTTAATCCCAGCGCAATAACAGCAACAATATATATGTGTATATATATAACTCAAGCAATCAGTTGGCAAATAAAGTGTTATATTCCTTTCACTTGTGTTAACTATACTTCTGATTGACTTGGATAGACTTCTCAGATCCTTTGAGTTCCACATCAGAACTTGGTAGGTCCGAGGGAGACAGCCAAGTCTTTGTTCTCTTCCCACAGTCACAAACACTCCAGCCTCTAGCCACTGTGTCCAAATCTGTCCTTAAAGCAGCCATCTCCTTGGTGACATTCAATCCTAGAGAAAGACATCCTCTGGTGGTAACATTGTCTCCACCAGGATAAGACATGGGTGAGGCTCAGACAGTCTAAAAATGAGTTTGATCCTTTAGGCATGAAATTCTGTTGGTTTGGTTTTGGTGGCCAGACATGGGATAGAGCAGAGGTCAGTAGGATGGATGTGAAACTTGGTAGGATTATGGGTGTGAGGCCCGTCTTAACAATATAATACCCTGCTTTAAAAAAAAAAAACCCACCCACTGGGCAGTGGTGCGCCTTTAATCCCAGCACTCGGAGGCAGAGCCAGAAGGATCTCAGTGAGTTAGAGGCCAGCCTGGTCTACAGAGCGAGATCCAAGACAGCACCAAAACTACATAGAGAAACTCTGTCTCGAACCCCGCCCCCCCCCAAAAAAAACCCACCCAAAGAAACAAAAATCAAGTAGGGGGTGAAGAGATGGCTTAGGGGTTAAGAGAACTGGCTGCTTTTCCAGAGAACTGAGGGTCAATTCCCAGCACCCACATGGTAGCTCCCAATCATTTGTAACTCTATTTCCCAAGGGATCTATCTGATACCCTCTTCTGACCTCCACAGGCACCAAGAATACATGTGATGTATAGACACACATGTAGGCAAAACACCCATGTATATAATTAAAAATATATACGAAGTATCATGTCAGCAAACTCTACTGTAACAAACTCTGTACTGGTAAACTGTCATGTGCTGTTTGAGTTCACTGAAGAGCTGGCCCTGTCTCTGTCCTTCCTGCTTCCCCTTTCAGACCCAAGTGTGTTTGTGACAGGGAGGGAAGAGAATAACAAAATCCCACAAGAAGAACACTGCCACGTCCTTGGGAACAGCTAGAAGGTCTCAGTCTAATTCTGTTACAGTAACCAAATGCTGGGTGACTCGAGAGACTACAGGTTTATTTAACTCACATTCCTGGAGCGTGAGAAGCCCAAGCACATGGCATTGGCATGCGCTCACATGTGGGAAAGGCCTTCCTGCTGGGCCGTGGCAGGGCAGAGGGCATCACATAGAGAGCAGGTGCGGGCAGGAGCCTGAGTCAGAATGGCGTTTGCAGCAGATGCACTGTAACCCTGAGGCTGTAACCCACACATGCACTCAAGTGCTCAGGGGAGCAGAGCCTTCCCAGTCAAACCACCTTTTAAAAGCCCCACTTGGCTCTGACTTGGTTTTTTCATTTTGTTTTGAGACCATTCAGCTGTGTAGCCCAGGCTGTCCTTGAGCCAGTCCGGCCTTGAACTCTAGAGATCAGGTGCCTCTGTCACTTATGCTGGGACTAAAGGCATGTGCCACCATGGCATGCTCCATCATGCCTGGCTTCTGGCCTGACCTTTTACTAATTCATAATAGGGATTAAATCTCTGCATGAGGTTTTCATTTCATTTTTATTTTTTTACATTTTAATTTTATTATCATTATTATTATTTGTGTGTGCGTGCACACATGTGTGGGTGTACTCATGTCGCAGAGTGCTTATGGAGGTCAAAGGCCAAGTAGTGGGAGGAAGTTCTCGCCTTCACTCTGTGAGTCCCAGGGGTCAAATCCAGGGGCCTTTACCCTATGAACCATATCAACAACGCTATTTTTACATTAAAAAATTTTACTTCTGTTGGTGTGTGTGTGCATGTGCCTAATTGTCTGTATGTGGACCACATGTGTGCAGTGCCCTGGAAGGGCAGAAGGGGTTGTTGGATCCCTTGGAACTGGAGTAACGGGTAATTATGAGTCAAACAATGTGGATGCTGGGAACCAGACAGGTTCTCTGAAAAAGCAGCAAGTCTTCTTAACTGCTGAGCCTTCTTTCCAGCCCTTTATTAATATATATATTAATAAAATATATAGTAATAAAAAATATATATTTTAAACACAGAGTTTCAGTAACCCAGGCTGGCCTTTTTTTTTTTTTTTTAAAGATAGAGTCTTCATGTAACCCTGGGACTCACTTGGTAGACCAGGCTGACCTGTAACCCACAGAGATCTACCTGCCTCCACCTCCCACGATTAAAAGTGTGTGTTTCTAGGCCAGACTTCCAGGCTGGCCTTGGGCTCTATCTATTCAAGAATGAGCTAGAACTTCAATCTTTTACTGCCACCTCCCAAGCACTGGATTGCAGGAGACCGTCCCTACTCTCAGCATTCACCATGAGTCTGTGTGGGTGTGGTAGTTTGAATGTGACTGGCCCCCATAGTCTCATAGGGAGTGGCACTATTAAGATGGGTGGGTATGGTCTTGTTGGAGGAAGTATGTCAAGGTAGGCTGCAGGTGGAAGTTTCTGTCCCACCAGAAACTCCCAAATACCCAGCAGCTGCTTCCCAAATTACCACACAGAGGCTTATATTAATTATAAAGGCTCAGCCAGTAGCTCAGGCTTATTACTGACTAGCTCTTACACTTACATTTTAACCCATAATTCTTATCTATGTTTAGCCATGTGGCTTGGTACCTTTTCTCAGTATGACATTCTCATCTTGCTTCCTCTACATCTGGCTGGTGACTCCTCTCATTTTGCTTCCTCTGTATCTGGCTGTTGATTCCTGCCTCTACCCTTTCTCTTCCCAGCATTCTTGGTCACCCTGCCTGGCTACTGGCCAATCAGCATTTTACTAAATCAATTGTAGTAACAAATCTTTACAGTGTACAAGAGGAGTATTCCACAGCAGTGGGCTTTGAGGTTTCCTATGCTCAGGATACCACCCAGTGTCTCAGTTGACTTCCTGTTGCCAGCAAGATGTAGGACTCTCAGCTACTTCTCCAGCACCATGTCTGCCTGCATGCCGTCATGCTCCTCACCATGATGATAATGGACTGAACCTACCAAACTGTAAATGGGCTCCCTCACTTAAATGTTTCCTTTATAAGTGTTGCCATTGGGTTGGGGATTTAGCTCAGTGGTAGAGCGCTTGCCTAGCAAGCGCAAGGTCGATCCTCAGCTCAAAAAAAAAAAAAAAAAAAAAAAAAAGTGTTGCCATGCCGGGCGGTGGTGGCGCACGCCTTTAATCCCAGCACTTGGGAGGCAGAGCCAGGCGGATCTCTGTGAGTTCGTTCGTGGCCAGCCTGGTCTACAGAGCTAGTCCAGGACAGGCTCAAAAACTATAGTTTTGTCTCGGAAATAAAAACAAACAAACAAACAAAAAGGGTTGCCATGGTCGTGGTGTCTTCTTCACAGCAATAGAAACCGTAACTAAGACGGTGGGAATATTCAAACTGCAGGGACAGCCAGGCTCACTCATCCGCATGGTGCCTGTGCTGCCTTCATACTGCAGTGGCGCATGGCGTGGTTGTGAGAGAAACCTTTGAACAGGGTCTGCAGACCTCTGATCTAGAAGGTCAAATGGGAACAGGCAGGCTCCAGGGGGCTTGCAGTGTGCAGGAGGCTCAGTACAGGTCTAAACCTGAATCTGACTGTCATCTTTTCCTATCTCTCTGATAGATGAGTACTTGAGGAGACAGAGGGGAAATGGCTTATTTTGTTACATGGTTTCAGAGAGTCCTTCACGGTTCTTGGTTCTGCCGATGCTGAGCAGAAGGTCACGGCAGCACAAGTGTGTGGCAGAGACTGTTCATTTCACAGGGAACAGGAAGCACAGAGAAAGAGAAGGGACAGGAAATGGATGCAGCCTTCAAAGGTGCACTTCTAGCGGCCAGGTTCTTCCAGCAAGGCTTTGCCTCCCAGAGTTGCTGCTGTCTCCCCAGACAGTACTGCAACGGTGTCTCGAGCCTGTGATTCCAGCACCCCGGAGGCTTCAGCAGAAGAGTCATGAGTTCCAGGCCAGTGTGGGGTTACAAATTGAAATCACATTTAAAAAAAAAAAATCAGGATCTTAAAATAGTGCCAGCACCTAGAGACCAAACATTCAATCTGTGAGCTGGTGGAGGACACTTCGTAATTAAAGTGTCACATGAGGAAAAATCAGGCAAAGCCGAGAGGAAGGGCAGCCGTAGGGCTGCATGCTTCAAAACATCCCTGCCGTGGATGAGGAAAAAAATGTTGAGTGGACATTTCAGATTAAACAAGATAGAGAGGTGACAGCCAAAAGTCAAGAGATGGACAGAACAACAGGAGTGGGTGGGAAGAAAATGCCATGAGGAATAAATAATACTGGAGGGCCAGAGGGTGGGCTCTTGCTGCCAGCCCTGAGTTCAGTCCCCAGAATGCACTTGAGGAAAGGAGAGAACCAGCTCCAGCAAGTTGTCCTCTGACACCATCCCCACTAATAAATGTGAAAAGAAGAAATAATCAAAAAGAATAACAGAACAACTGGTGAATTATTACCAGGCTTATTAACTAAGTAACAGTGTATCGATGTTGATGCCCAAGCTGATAGTTATACTGTAGTTGTATAAAAGGGTAAAAAGATAAGCCAAGGAAAAGACTCTAATAGCATCTTGGTGAGTGTGCTAGGAAAGTGGGGTTGAGGCACACATAGGCCTGCCCTAAAAAAGGACCTGATGTTGTTTGGTCAGTAAGTTCTACTTTTCTTTCCTCTGCTGTTAAGAGCACTGGTTGCTCTTCTAGAGGACCCAGGTTCAATTCCCACCACCCACACGGTGGTTCACAATCATCTGTAACTTAGTTCTGGGGGGATCCACTGCCCTCTCTGGTCTCCATGGGCACCAGGAACACATGTGGTACACATACATGCATGCAGACAAAACATCCACATATACAAAAATAAATGAATAAAAAATATAGTATGCCGCCAGGTGTGGTGGCGCACGCCTTTAATCCCAGCACTGGGGAGACAGAGGCAGGCGGATCTCTGTGAGTTCAAGGCCAACATTATCTACATAGTGAATTTCAGGCCAATCAGGGCTACATAATGAGAGCCTGTCTCAACAAACAAAACAACCCTACTGGCTCTTTTTGAGGGCAGCTCTGATTTAAAAGCCCCATTCCTCACAAGAGACTCCCATAACAGTTTCCTATGCACAGCTTCCGGGGATGTGTCCATGAGAAAAAGTTCTGAATTCAGGAAACAAAGTGTTGCTGGCAAATGTGGCTCAGGGGTGATGAGCTTGCCTAGCTTGTGCAAGGCTCTGGGTTCGATCCCCAGTCCTGCAAACACATAACAAAACAACCCCTCACACAACAACGGACGCACAAAAGCTAACCGTTGTGAACATGTCTAATCGCCTTGCCAGGCATTTACAGGTTTGTCAGTCAGTTGGGGTTAATCCATGCCATTTTACTCAAAGCCATCTTTCTTTTTTTCTTTTTTTTGAATATGATATAGTTTATTCTTAAGTCAAATATGAGAGACCATAGCTCAGGAACACAGATTCATATTCATATAACCCTTAATAGGATGTGCAATGTAAAAACTGTTTATAGAAGTTTTACAGTTACATATAAAAGAAAGCCATGAATCAAGGGGCTTTTGCAATATATTGATGGAAATAGGGTAATCCCTGCAATGCTTTCTGGTGATATTCCTAGCTTTTGGGTTGGTGAAAGTTCTTTCTTTTTTTTTTTATTAAAAAAATTTTTTTATTCATTTTACATACCAACCACAGATCCTCCTCTCATCACTCCTCCCCCACCCCTCCCCTCCTCCTCCCCCTCCTCCAAAAGGGTAAGTCCTCTCATGGAGGGACAGCAAAGCCTGGTACAGTTGAGGCAGGACCAAGCCCCTCCTCGCTGCATCAAGGGTGAGCAAGGTGTCTGATCATAGGTATTGGGATCCAGAAAGCCAGCTCATGCACCAGGGACAGATCCTGATCACACTGCCAGGGGCCCCTCAAAGAGACCCAGATACACAACCAAAGCCATCTTTTTTAGTAGCATAGTTGACACACACACTTTCCCCGGAAGCTGTGCGTAGGAAACTGTTATGGGAGTCTCTTGTGAGGAATGGGAATTTTAAATCAGAGCTGCCCTCAAAAAGAGCCAGATTAGATGTAATCTAATGTAGGGCATTTTACTCCTGTGGCTTTGGTTAATACCTTTAATGGAAAAAGACAGGTGTATTGGCTGGTTTTGTGTGTCAACTTGACACAAGCTAGAGTCATCACAGAGGAAGGAGCCTCAGTTGAGGAAATGCCTCCTTGGGATCCAGCTGTAAGGCATTTTCTCATTTAGTGATCCATGGAGGGCCCAGCCCATGGTGGGTGGTGCCATCCCTGGGCTGGTAGTCCTGGGTTCTATAAGAATGAAGGCTGAGGCCGGGCGGTGGTGGCACACGCCTTTAATCCCAGCACTCAGGAGGCAGAGGCAGGCGGATCTCTGTGAGTTCGAGGCCAGCCTGGTCTACAGAGTGAGTTCCAGGACAGGCGCAAAGCTACACAGAGAAACCCTGTCTCGAAAAAACCAAAAAAAAAAAAAAAAAGAATGAAGAAGAATGAAGGCTGAGCAAGCCAGTAAACAGCACCCCTCCGTGACGTTTGCATCAGTTCTTGCTTCCGGGATCCTGCCCTGTTTGAGTTCCTGTCCTGACTTCCTTCAGTGATGAACAGCAATGCTGAAGTGTAAGCCAAATAAGCTCTTTCCTCTTTGACTTGCTCTTTGGTCGTGGTTGATGTTTGATCACACTAGTAGAAACCCTAACCGACACAACAGGCTAGTACATTTTGCTATCAGCAGGGATTGTGTACCGATGGGATGTGGCCTCTGTACCCTATGCAATTGGCCATCAGCGTTTATAATTGCCAGAGGAATAGTCTACTCTTTTTATTATGGTCATTATATTTATTTATTTATTGGTTTTGTTTTGTTGAGACAGGTTCTCTCAATGTAGCCTTGGTTAGCTTGGAACTAGCTATGTAGACCAAGCTGACCACAGCCTCCTAGAGATCCACATGCTTCTTCCTCCCAAGTGCTGAGATTAAAGGTATGAACCACCACATCTGGCCTTAGTGTGGTAATTTTAGAAATTATGCACCAAATAGTGTTTGTTATATGATAGTTTTTTTCAAAACAGCTTACTACAGTGAAAATTACTACTTATAAAAGCATGTTTTGCTAGATACTATATGTAAATGAAGGATTTTATTTTTTAATTTAAAATTTATTTATTTATTACATGTGCATTTTTTTTGCCTGCATATATATCTGTGTGAGAGTATCTGATCCCCTGTGATCCCCTGAAACTGGAGTTACAGACAGCTGTGAGTCACTATGTGGGTGCTGGGAATTGAACCCGGGTCCTCTGGAACATCAGTCAGTACTCTTAACCACTGAGCCATCTCTCCAGCACCAGGGTTTTATTAATCTTAGGAAACAACTCAGACCTTTAAAATAACCAATTCTGAGCTGGGGATAGTGCTACATACTTGTAATTCCACCCTCTGGAGGCTGAGGCAGGAAGACTGATTAAGTTTAACTCCAGTCTGAGCTATAATAGTGAGTTCTGGGCTGGCCTGGGCTACAGAAGAGACCTTGTCCCAAAACGCTAAAAAAAAAAAAAAAAACAAAAAAAAAAAACAAAACAAAAAAAAAACCCAACAAAACCTTAACCAATAATTATTACTTTATTTAGTCTGTCTCTTTAAGCAATGAGCACATTCCTATCAGTTTCCACTAGATGGCAGCAGAGGACAGTGGTTTGACCGCAATGTAGGGTTAAATTAGAGCAGGCATTATTTATTGTGTGTGTCACAGTGCACTTATACAGGTCAGAGGACAACTTAAAGAGAGTCAGCTCTTCCTGTCATGTGGGTCACAAGGCTCTAACTCGGGTCTTCAAGCTTAGTGCAAGCACTTTTACCTGCTGAGCCATTTCACTGGTCCTAGCCCACAGTTTGTTTGTTTTGAGACAGGGTCTCTGTTGTAGAATATTATTTGAAGGTGTGTTACTTTTGTTTATGTTGCATTTGTTTAACTCCGTGAAGCTGTGTTACTGTACCTGTCTAAAACACCTGATGGTCTAATAAAGACCTGAACAGCCAATATCGAGGCAGGACAGAGAGAGAGATGAGGCTGGCAGGCAGAGGAGAAATCTGGGAGAAAAAAAAGAAAAAAAGAGAAGTAGCCAGAGAAGGAGGAAGACTCCAGGGGCTAGCCACCCAGCTACACAGCAAGCCACAGAGTGAAAAAACAAAGAAAGGTATACAGGAATAGGAAGAAGAAGAAGAAAAAAAAAAAGCTCAGAGGCAAAAGGTAGATGAGATAATTTAAGTTAAGGTAAGCTGGCAAGAAACAAGCCACCAGGCGGGGGTGGCGCACGCCTTTAATCCCAGCACTCGGGAGGCAGAGCCAGGTGAATCTCTGTGAGTTCGAGGCCAGCCTGGGCTACCAAGTGAGTTCCAGGAAAGGCGCAAAGCTCCACTAGAAAAACCAAAAAAAAAAAAAAAAAAGAAAGAAAAGAAAAGAAACAAGCCAAGCTAAGGCTGGGCATTTATAATTAATAATAAGCCTCCATGTGTGATTTATTTGGGAGCTGGGAGGCGGGCCCCCAAAGAGACAAAGAGTAAGAAAACAAGTCTCTCTAGATAACCTGGCTGTCCTGACTGTCCTGAAACTCATATGTAGACTAGGTCCTCCTCTGCCTCCCCAGCGCTGGGATTAAAGGCATGCACCACCATACCTGGCTCTTTTCTTCTGTTTTCTGAGTCTCAGGCAGGCCGAACTCTTATTATGCCTGCTTCAGCTTCCTGAACGCTGGGATCCAGGGGTGCAACCACCACACCCAGTTTCCTTAATTTTTCTGCAGGGGAACTATTTTTAATCCTTCACCAGTGCTCTCCGATCTGAGGCTTCAACGTCACCTTGCCTGTCTGTCTGCTCTCTGCCCTCTCTGCTCTGGCACACCCCACTCCCACTCGTATGATCCCACACAGTTTGGATGCAGCTGGAGTCCACCTGGCAGTCACGCCTGCTCTTTCAGCTAGAGTCCTGAACAAGCACGGTCTCTCTGAGCTCATCTATCACCTTCATCGCACCCATCTAACCCCATCTCAGCTGTGCGTCAATCTACCCTGGAAGCCCACCTGCAGCTGGGTGTCTATCTAGATCCCTTTGGAGGATGCTGAGCAGTTTCCGATCAGCATGGATTTGGATTGACTCCAACCCGTGTCTGCCTTTCACACAGGGACCAAGGGCTGGTTTATCTCACCATGCAATACAGAGTTTTCCACACCAGAAGAAAGGTGGGTGGATTCTCTCACATAGACATTCAAGCTTTTCTTTTAAAAAGCTTTTTTTAAGGAAGTGTCTCACTATGTAGCCCAGGCTAGCTTTGAGTTTAGTTGTTTTTTTTTTTTTTGAGATAGAGTTTCTTTGTGTAGTCCTGGCTGTCCTGGAACTTGCTCTGTAGACCAGGCTGGCCTTGAACTCACAGAGATCTGTCTTTCTCTGCCTCTCCAGTGCTGGTAAAAAGGGTACTTTAAGTAAACAGAATCAAGGAAACAAGCAGGTGTCTCTGTCTAGTGTCTGACAAAGACTTCAAACAAAACACAGTCAGGAGATTTTAAAAAGTGGTTCCATTTTGATTGAGGGAATAAGCCATCCAGAAGACCTTGGGATTTTCTGCACACATCTGTGCTGAGTTTCATAGCAAGTACCCTAACAAATACTAGTAGTTACAAAATTGCAGCTTAACCCTAACACAGTAGTCATGGGTGATTTCCATACCCTACTCTATTCAACAGGTCATCCCCACAAACCGAAGAGGGAGATATTGCAGTTAAGTGACATCACAGATCGGACGGACTTAACAGACACCTATAGAGTACTCCATCCCAACACTGCTGGACACCTATAGAGTACTGCATCCAAGCACTGCTGGACACACAGACAGTGGAACTTTCTTTCTCTGTTTTTCTAGACAGGGTTTCTTTATTTAGCTCTGGATATCCTGGAACTCACTCTGTAGCCCAGGCTGGCCTCAAACTCAGAGCTCCTCCTGCCTCTGCCTCCCGAGTGCAGGATTAAAGGCGTGTGCCGCCACCCGGCCCAGGCTAGCTTTGAAATCCTGACCCTCCTGCCACTCTTTCTTTCTTTTGAGATAGCGTCTCCCTCCATAGACCAGCCTGACCTGGAACTCACAGAGATCCGCCTACCTCTGCCTCCCGAGTGCTGGGACGAAAGGCGTGCGCCACCGTTCCCAGTCTGCCCCTGGCTCTTGAATTCCGGTATTACCTATGGGAGCCACCTTGCCCAACTCTGTCCGCATTTCCCTCTCCAGCCCTTTCGTCTCAGTCCATTG
>CABHPQ010147661.1:0-19218 GCA_902168405.1 Peromyscus aztecus
CATCTTGTGTTCATTTGTCACCATTATCACTTACCCATATTCATTTCTTGAAAGCAACCTGTTTGGGAGTGATCGCTTCCTACCACAAATGAGGCCACTTTAATGACTCCAGCGAGTGGCAATCTAATGGGGCTGACAGCGGCTGCTAGTATGAGCAGACAGATGCACGCAGACCTCTTTTGTGTGGCAATGCTCTGCTAATTGGGTCTAATGGAGGAGTTGGAGGCATTCTCCTTCTGTTTTCCCAATGATATTAATGTCTTCATGAAGTTAATGAAACCACTAACACCAGCCAACCGTGAAAGGTTTCCTGTATAATATAATCCACCTGTTTGTAATCTTAATACAAACACGAGCTATTGTTGTCATGGTTTTGCTTACAATGCGTAGTATTGGGATTTTTACTTCTTTTATTTCCTAAAGACCAGAGTCAGAGTGCAAAGAATCTGATCTGATTCCAAGGTTATGACTGTCCCAAGAATTGACCATAGGCTTTATGGTCTCTACTGCCCCCTCCTGGCCAGATAAAGGAGGTCTTCAAGACTCCCTTGGGAGTTGAAGTACCAAGAAGAGACAACAGGAAGAGCTATTATTTGTTTTGTCTTTTTTATTATTATTTCTTTTATTTTTGAGATTATAATATAATTACATTTCTCCCTCCCCTTTTCTCCCTCCAAGCCCTCCCATATACCCTTCTTCGCTCTCTTTCAAATTCATGACTTTTTTTCATTAATTGTTGTTATACACACACACATTCTTATATACATAAATACTTCCTGACTAGTCTGTATAATGTTACCTGCATCTATGTTTTCTGGCATGGCCATTTGGAACTGCATAACCAATTGGTGCTCTTCCCTGGTGAAGACTATTTCTCTCACTTGCAACATTCCTTGATTGCCTGTAGTTCTTTGTGTATGGCTGAGGCTTCGTGATCTTTCCTCCATCCACTTTGGCAAGTCTATTGCTATTTGCCATTGTTCAGCTCATGTTTAGGCAGCCATGCTGGTGAGACTTTGTGGGACATTCCTAGGAGTCAGTCCCAGAGCAAACTTCCTGATCCTCTGGCCCTTACAATCCTCTTCTTCAGTGACCCCTGAGTGTTATTGTGGGAGTTGTTTTGTAGATGTATCCCTTGGGACTGGGCTCCACAACTCTGTATTTTGATTGACTGTAATTTTCTGTAATGGTCTCTGTCTGTTACAAGGATAAATTTCCTTGGTGAGGGATAAAGACTACAATGTGGTATAAGGACAAATGTTTAGAGTGTAGTTAGGGATATGTTGGTTTAATAAAGTCCTGGTTGCATGTTCTCCAAGATCTATGACTTCACTAGCCCTAGGTGCTTGGCTAGGCTTCTGGTACCAATCATGATTTCCCTCTTATTGAGTGGGTCTTAAATCCAATTAGAGAGTTGTTGGTTTCTGCCAAGGAATGCATGCCACTACTGCACATTTTGGGTTAGCTGCCCTACTGGCCATTGGTGTGGTTCATAGGAATCATAGCTGGCTGGGTAGGTCTGGTGGTTACTTCCCTCTTTGGCAGCTTGCATGGCATCATCTGGTACCCTAAAAGCTAATCCTCGAAGAAGAAGCTTTCAAGTCAGATCCAACTCAGGGACCTCTCAGCCCTGTATCTAAATTGCACGGTGTCTTCAGCAATAATAACTTACTTTCCACTTCTGGGGGACAGCCAAAGGCAATATCAATAGTCTGTAATGTTCTGAGAATCTATCAGACAATCCTGACCAGCAGCTCAAAAGAGGGCTGCTCATGCCTGATGCAGGGGTTTTTTGTCAGATGATCTTTGGATTAAAGAACTCCTATGTGTTATTTACATGCTGTTCCCTCATGAATAATAAATATTTACAGCATCTTGGGGGGGGGGTCTTATTGCTGCTGAAGAAAGTTAGCATGCAGCCAACCTATTTAGGAAGATTGGCATGGGAGTGGCAGACCCAAGACAAAGAGTACGTTGGCCTGACTCATAGCTACCATCACATTCCTATGGAAGGCATGGCAGATTGAAAAGCACATGTATTTTAAACACCAGATAAAAGGATTTTGATTTTAATTCCCTCTATACCTTATATATAAGCTGTATACTAATCTCTTCTACAAAATGTAAATCATATAGACTTTGGAGGATTATAGTAAAGATTTTAACAATCATGAAAGCATAATAGAATATCATGGCTGACCATCAGATGTCAGGTGCTATGTGGGAAATGGACAAGACTATTGCCTGCAGATAATAGTCTCAGTTGTTGCTTCATTTAGGTCAGCTGGAGGGTTGTAACTAGACATCAAGGCTGAAAAATAATACTAGAATGCTTAAATAATAATGCCAAGACATCTGAATGTCTCTATCATTTACAAACCATTTTATGTACATTTTATTTGATGCTCACAAAAATGTATCTATCCATGAGTAACATGTAGGAACATGCTAAGCACACAAAATATGTGGTTGGTTCTCAACATCATGACCAATTATTGTTATTTCCCCACTGTCCAGTGAATAAACTGAGGCTCAGAAATGCTAAAGAACTTTCCAGAATCACAATGTACCGGGCAGTGGAGCTAAGACTTGCACACTGACTCATCAGGCCACAGTGATAATTTTTCTCAACTATTACTTTCCACAAATAGGCAGAAAAAGTGTGGTATTTTCACTGTGTACCGCATATCAAAGTAAATGCACCTTGCACGAAGGCTTGAAAGTGGTATTTAACATCATAATAAGTGGGGAAATTGAAGTAAAAAAAATTGAAGATACATGTTTTATCTTCAAATCAATACTGCCATGGGAAATATCCAGGTGATAATTGAAGGACTTTGTGAAATTATTGTTCAAAAGAATTAAAACCCAGGGGCTGGAGAGATGACTTAGCAGTTAAAAGAACTAGTTGTTCTTCCAGAGGACCTGGCTTCAATTCCCAGCACCCACATGGCAGCTCACAACTGTCTGTAACTCCAGTTCCAGAAGATCTGAAATCCTCACACAGACATGCATGCAGGCAAAATACCAATGCACATAAAATTAAAATTACAAAAAAAGAATTAAAACCCACAGATAAATGAGTAACAAGGGAAAAGGCCAATTGTTTTTTGAAACTGGAATTGACCTAAGGGGAAAAATATTATCTCTGCATATATAGATCAGAAATGACATTATAAATTAAAATCTATGATAAATCACAGGTACATTGGGTGGGCATTCATAGCCAAAATTACATTACCAAAATTACATTACTGCGTATTTTAAAGAATTTTGCAAACATAGAAATCCCCAAGAGAGATGATATTCCTTATAGAGTGTTTAATAGATTCACTTCTTGTGTAAAATGTTTTAAAGAAGAAATGTAATGCCTACTGTTTCTTAACCCTCCTGAGTACAAAGGTCTTTCCATGAACTTGGGTGGAATGAATCTCCAGCACTCCCTTCATGGATGATCAGTGCCACAGTGTCCAATACACAAGGACAAACCATGACACAAATGTGATGCATTAATGTTAATTTAGTAAGCTGAAGACCCAAGTCAGACTTGTGAGCCTCACAAAATAACAAGTCACAGTTTAGCCATTATTGTGAAAAATCATGAAATCTAAGTAGAAAGTAAGGTAGATATGATGTGAACTGGAAATGTCCCCCTCAGGTCATGCGTCGTAGGGTTAGTCACCAGCTGATTAGATAGATATGAGGAAGGGACTGGATCATGAGGACTCTTCCCACACCACTAGACGAGTCCCTGATGGATTCGGGATCGGATAGCATTCCTTGGAAGTGGTAGGACCCAGGATGTAGGAACTAGCTTAGAGGGTGAGGGTCACGGGGCTGATACCCATTGACTATTGTCCCTGACCCCGTCTATTCTTCTGCATCCTAGCCACCATGAGCCACTCTGCTCTGATCCATCCTACTTGCCATGATTTTCTTCTTCATCACAGTCCTCAAGCAATGAAGACAGATGACCATGGGCCAAAACTGAGCAAAAGTAAACCCTTTTCTCTACGGAAGCTGTGTCAGATATTTTACCACAGTGAAAGGCAGACACAAAGGCCTTTCCAAACATGAGCTTCCTCACCTTTTAGAATAGTTTAGACCACTGTATATCTCCTTATGTGCTTTGTATCCAAATAAACAGTAAAGAGAGTATAGATGATGTGTACAACAATACTGTGTCTCTCAAAAACTGTATATTAAATTACTGGAGGTGTTATTTAAAACAAACCTATAGGGCAGGTGTTATGGCTCAGCAGATAAAGGCACTTGCAGCCAAGCCTGAGGAACCTGCATTCAATCCCAGAATTTACATGGGGAAAGGAGAAAACCAACCTCAAATTGTCCTCTGAATTTACATACACACACACACACACACACACACACACACACACACACACAAATAACTGTAAATTTTTAAAGTACACCTACAATTTATCCTCCCCTTTATAAAGTAAAAATAAAAAAGTTTACTATCAGTTTTTACAGCATTGCTTTCACCTTTTTTATTGTAGATATTTTTACATCTTCAACTTTTTCTTTCAAAATGAGAAAGTACAATTATAGAGTTTGCCTTAAACCGAAGCTTGCAAAGATTTGCCTTGTCTGTGACCAAAGCATAAAAGGAGACATGCTTGGCCACTCAGCAGCACTAGGCAGTGACATCATCTGCATCTCAAAAAGTCCATGGTCAAAGGAAATGCAAAGTACCAGCGGCTAAGTGGGAAATCTTCCATCCAGAGTGAGCTGCTTTATTCCTGGGGAAAGGAAGAAGTCATCTCAACAAATAGTAGACACCCCTAGCCCCTGCCTTCTGCTAGTGCTCAATTAAGGTGTGTGATGCCTTTCCACACACCATGTGCCCTTCTCCTGTCGACTTTTGTACCAGCTCCTTCCTGCTCCTATTGATGGCTGCCCTGTGTGATTCTTTCTTCTATCTGCAACAGCAGGTGCCTTGTTTAGGAAATCAATAGAGCTATCTTGCCCTCTTGTTTGAGGTGTATAGAAAGCTGGAGTTGGGAGCATCTCTTTTCAGAGGAGCTCAAAGCAGAACCATGTGCCCTTCCACACTTTAGGTTGGACCACAACTCCCAAAGAAGGCCAATGGCCCAGGGAGGTCATGTGGCAGAACAAAACCTTCTTGAACATAACAAGGATGCAGTGGGAACCCAGCCAGTCCAGTCACTATCTACAAGGCCAGAGAAAAGAGTCCCCTCTATCTCTGCCACATAGGAGGCTAATTTGGACATCACAGTGTGTGTTTTCGATCTGGGTGAACAAATGCCTTTCTTTTGGAAAAGATATTATGATTTTAGAAATCCTTAAGGGGTAAATTCCACACAGGAGCAGAGGGATTCTATAAATCAGATGCTGAAGCTAATATTTCATTGCAAACTGGCTGAAAGCCAGGAGGAAAGTGTATTGGGGATTCTGTTGCTCCTTCCTGGGGTCAGAAGAGAACATCACTGGATCTGAGGCTGTATTCAATGGAGACTGTGGCAGGAACACTCCAGACAACCATCTGAAGGTTAGTTTCAGCCTCCACAGACTGCATGTCTAACATGGGAAGTAAGTGTACTATGGGTAGCCCCTTTCTGACTTCCAAGTATCAAAGAGACTGGGTGCTCCTTTCTTCTAATGTTGTAGCACTGTGCAGATTCGGTCATCATCTGGAGTGAATGCAATAAGATTTAAAGGGGAAATGAGCCAGACTGCATTCTGTGCTGTGAAGATGGGACCTGGATTTCAAAGTTCTGGGTTCCTACATGTCTCTATGCTCCCAAGCCCCCCACCCACCCACCAGGTCTCTCTCTGGCTCCCAGTTTATTTTCCTGTTGTTGTTGTTGTTGTTGTTTTAAGTGGGTACTACAGAGTGGCAAACCCCTGGCTGGATACTCAGTGCTCAAAAAGTTGACTTTAATCACTTTTCGGTGGGATATATGTTCTCTACATAACCTGAATAGGGTCTCATACCTGATTCTCCTTTGCACATTTCTAATGCCCTTTTAGCTAGCCCTGAAGATATTTACTGCTGTGTAATGTCTTTCTGTATGCTGTGAATATGTGTTGCTCTGACTGGTTGATAAATAAAGCCATTTGGCCTATGACAAGGTGTAAGTAAACTGCAAAAACTCTGGGTTTGGTGCCCCGGGTTTCAGCACCAAAATGTTAGTAAATTGATGGCTGAAACTGCAAGGAGACAGTTCAGCCCTAGAGGGTGAGGTATCCCAGACATCTTGAGCTACTCAGAACAAGAGCTCTGCCCTGAAGGTGTCCCAGACACCTGGAGCTGTTTAGCACAGCTCTGATGGCTGGGGCTGCAAAGAAACAGCCCAACCTTGGAAAGGAAGGTTTTCTGACATCTCAGGAGAGTCAGGCCTGGAACTGCTTCAGCAAGGAAGGGTATCCTGACTCTTCAGGAAGGTCAGGATATACCTGGTATGATGGTATGATGGGGGATGGTTTCCCTGCAAGACACAGCAATCCTGCCCCTCTCCTGGAGAGCCACAATCTCTGGCTCAGTGTTACCAGCTCTTTCTCACTCAGTCCACTATGGGACGTCCCAGCAAGGTTCTTCTATTCAGCTCCCCCTTGCTCAGTCCACTATGGGACGTCCCAGCAAGGTTCTTCTGTTCAGCTGTCAATGAAGGTCTTCACCCAATATTCTTGAGAAAGAGGTTTATTTGGGAAGGAGGAGTCCAGGAGAGTAGCTGCCTCTACCAGGGTGGAGAGAACAGCTCACAACTGACCTGGCAGAGTGGTTTATATAGGATGTCTAGGGGGCGGAGTCAACTGTGATTGGTTAGTTTATTTTCTGCCCAGGGATTGGCCAGTTTTGTGAGCAAGGGGCAGAGATGGCCCTGATTTCAGGGCCAAACTGTGTTTCTTTCACTGGCCTCTCTTGGCTTTTTGACACTACCTCTAAGGCCAGGGCACATTTCTTTCACTGACTTTGATTCTAGGGGCCAAGAGTGTTATTTTGGTACTAGTCTCAGAGTCAGGACATATTTCCTGGGTTCTGGGTTTGGGGATAAAGTGTTCACTTCTCTGGCTCAGGTCCCAAACACAGGCTGTGTTTCTTTCCCTGGTCCCAGGCCCTAGGGCCAGGATTCTACTGTCCTGCTCTGTGATTGGTTGATTTCACAAGTCAGTTGGACAGGGGCAGAGATGGCTCTGATCTGAGCTAAACTGTGTTTCTCTCACTGGCCTTACTTAGCTTTTTGACACTACCTCTAAGGCCAGGGCACATTTCATTCACTGACTCTGATTCTAGGGGCCAAGAGTGTTTCTTTGGTACTGGTTTCAGAGTCAGGGCATGTTTCCTTGGTTCATTTCTCTGGCCCAGGTCCCAGACACAGGCTGTGCTTCTTTCCCTGGTTCTGGGCCCTAGGGCCAGAATTCTGCTGTCCTGCTCTGTGATTGGTTGATTTCACAAGTCAGTTGAACAGGGGCAGAGATGGCTCTGATCTGAGTTAAACTGTGTTTCTCTCACTGGCTTTATCTGAGCCATCCTTCCCTAATTCTGGGCTCCAGGGTCAGGGTGGGTTTCTCTAGCCAGCCCCTTTTCTCTACACAAGGCAGCTTAGAGGCAGGCAGGAAATCCAGGAAGAGAGATAAGAGAGAAGAAAGGAGAGTGGAGCAGATGCTGCTAGCCACCACCAGGAGAAGCAAGATGTAAAGGTACCAATAAGCCACAAGCCACATGGCAAAGTATAGATTTATAGAAATGGGTTAATTTAAGATATAAGAGCTAGCTATCAAGAAGCCTGCCATGGCCACAGTTTAAAAATAATATAAGCCTCTGTGTGTTTACTTGGGTCTGAGCAGCCACCAGACCAGGCAGGACATAGGAAAACTTCCAACTACAATTTATATTTGAAATTACAGCATCTCCATGGATCTTCCCAAGTCTTTAAGAGCAGAAAAATCTAAGATGTTCCAATACAACACGGTGGCAACAGCTTAAGTAGCCATTTCCCCCCCTTTGTGTAGATGTCTCAGCTTGGGCTGCATCTGGAAAATGAAGAAGGCATAAAAACAGCCCAGAAGGAGAGAGAAGCAAAGTGTGGCACTGTGAGGTGTCAAGCCATGTTCTAGAAGTGCAAGCCATTGCTATAACTTGAAGTAAGAGAACAGAAAATAGAGATGAGATGCATGGCCAAAGACACATAGAGAAAGGATTTGTGATTTTACCAAAGCCCTCATGCTTTGTCCTGAAAACTGAAGGAAGATGGGCACAGAAGTGTTAGCCTGTCAGATTTCTAATTTAAGAACGATTCTAGGGGCTGTTCAAGTAGTGTCTCCATCAGCCAAAACTGTGCTTGCTTCCCTCTCTGGATGAAATAGATCAGGACTGGGGTGTTGTTTGCATATGCAAATCACCCAAGAAGCCTGGAAAGAGCTGGCAACTTAGCCTTCCTGCACCAAGAGACTTTTTTTACTTAATTGGTAAGGAGAGGTATGGATATCTGCTACATCTTCTCGCTCTGAAATGGAGGAAAGCTCCGGTCATCAAAAGTGAGGAAGAGCAAACTGCTTCCTTTGTATTTTTAGAAACTAAAATCTGAAGCAAAGTTGGAAAATTGCCTTCAAACAGTCCGTGGCTCTCTTTTCCTTTAATAGTTTGTATTGAGCATACCCAGCTTCTCCCCGGAGTAGCACAGATTTATCCCAGACCTGTATTTAGAGTTTCACAACCTCACATCATCTAGATATAGAAACTTACTAACACATTGAAAATAAATGAGAAACCAGTGTACAATCAGTCAAACCTATTCACTGAGCCAAATAAATGCTGAATGAAACCAGGGCAAAGAGGGAGTTAAAGAAATACCCTCGTGGTTGGGGGTTAGGAGGAGGGGGACACACTAAATTTGCTGTTGGCAGGGCGACCTCTACTGTTTAAGAAAACGTAGTCATGGTTAAGAGGAGACAGAAAGATTCACTTCCAACAGTGACAAAATCTAATCTTGAGATGAATTGGGCCCTTATAAACTAACAGCTGGGCTTAACAGTCATAAAGAAAGTACTCCCGCTCCATAGATCAATCTGGAAAGGGCTTCATTTCAAAACAATCCAGAGACATCAATCTCAGTTTTCAGGATTGATTACATCTGATTTAAGCCACAGAATCATTACAGTGGCCCTGAAATTAGACCCCAACTACCCCCACCCCGCTAGGTGTTATGTTCCCGTGTTTGCCCTGGTCACGTGATCTGGAGCTTTAGCCTTTGTCTTCTTTGAAAAGTGAGAAAAAGGAAGTCCTCCTTCCTCAGACATACTAAAGATTCGAGCTTGCTCTAAGCATGCACAGCTCTGGATGCTTGCTTGCTTGCTTGCTTGCTTTCCCCAGAAATCATAAAACATTTAGGGACTCCTGGGGCAAGCTCATCATAAAATATTCAGCAACATCTGTGTCATATTATTTACTGACAGAGTAGACCCAGAAAATATGGTGCCTGAATTGCAGGCTGCCCTGCATCACGTGGACCGTTAGGCTGTGGCTGGAAGGCACTAGTTTATGGTCCTTGGAGTATTCTCTCTCTCTCTCTCTCTCTCTCTCTCTCTCTCTCTCTCTTTCTCTATCTCCCCCCACCCCGTGTGTGTGTGTGTGTGTGTGTGCGTGTGTGTGCGTGTGTGTGCAAACATGGAGGCATAACACTTATCAGAGGGGGTGGGTCTAATTTCAGGGCCACTGTAATGATTCTGTGGTTTGAATCGGATGTAATCAATCCTGAAAACTGAGATTGATGTCTCTGGATTGTTTTGGAATGAAGCCCTTTCCAGATTGATCTATGGAGCGGGAGCACTTTGTTTATGACTGTTAAGCCCAGCTGTTGGTTTATAAGGGACCAATTCATCTCAAGATTAGATTTTGTCACTGTTGGAAGTGAATCTTCCTGCTCCCTGTCTATTCTTAACCATGTCTATTCTCCCTCTCTCTGTCCCTCTCCCTCTTTCTGGTGTGTGTGTGTGTGTGTGTGTGTGTGTGTGTGTGTGTGTGTATGTGTGCATGTGTATGTGTGTGTATGTTTGTGTGTGTATGTGTAAACACAGAAACATAACAACATAACATCCAAGCAGAAGGGGTGGAGACTAATTTCAAACTATATATGTTTGTGTGTATGTTGATATGTATATGTAATACACACACACACACACACACACACACACACACACACTAAGGTTCTAACTGCTTTGTCCCCAAAACTGACAGAATCTCCTAGAAAGACTTCCAGGCATTCCTTTAGAAAGTACCTAGTCATCACCTTCTGTATCAGGTCCTTGCTGGCCTCTGCCAACATGAGACTAGGTGGCCTCTTGGCAACCAGTAGAGAAATACACTAAATCCCTGACTTATCATTCAATTCCACAGCAGCCTGTCCATGTGACTCTCAGTACCCACCCCAGAAGCTGCATGCTTATTCTGATACAGACCCTCACAGGACGTGGCCTGTTCCCTTTGAGAACCACCAGCTTAGATGCTTGTTAAACATAGGAGTCTGCATCTGGTTTGCTCAAGACAGTCACAATTTGCACCCAGTACCCTGGCTATTTAATCAATCCCATCTCCTTTCACTCTCAGAAGTGCCCTAGTGTGGGATGTAAATCACATGATTACCCCATAGACAATTCCTCCCAAAGTCACTGTAACTTCAACACATCCTCACTGAGGATTCAGAGCTTCTAGAATCTTCCTAACAAAAATCTCCCCCACTATTTTGAGATTCCCAGCTGTAATATCAGACAGCATCAGCCAATCTTGTAAGCTGGTCTCCTGCTGATAATAGCACCAGTGTCTCTAGTTGGAAGCTGCCTCCATCTCTAAGGGCACACCCGTGGGTGTTGCACTCAGGCCAACACACAGTAGCATCCGCACTTCCCCCTGTTCTGCATATAGACAGGAGAATCCACACAGCTCCTTGTGCCTTAGACAGGCAGGAGGCTCAGAAGCAAAGCCCAATATTCCAAGAGGTCTTTCTTGCAAAAACTTCTCTTCTCCGTCGGTTCTCATTGCCCCTGTCTGGGAGATCAACAACCAGACCCAAGCAGCAGGTATTTCTTAGGGTCACCACGTTGAGGGAATATTGTTTTGTTTTTTGGCATCGATCCAACATCCTGAATTAGATTTCATATCAAATCAATGATGTGCTGAAGAGTCATTTGCAAAAGCCAGATGTTAAACTCTTCAAGAATTTTGTGACTAGATGTTAGATACAGCTATTATTAAAGCCTGAACTGTACAAGTTCTGCTAAACTGCATCTCTTATATGCTTCACATATTTTACATACATAAAATATGTGTAAACTCTGTTTAAAAAAAAAAAACAGAGGCTGTAATTAGATTCCAGCGATGATTGTACAACTGAGTAAATACAGTGAGAATGTGTGAAGGGCAAAATTTACAACATATAAATTGTATCTCAATAAAACTTAAAAAATTGTAACGTATTTCTTACTCTTTACTTTAGTATTTACTATGAAGTCATTTACTTCTTTTGTGGCCTGAGGGTGTAAATACTGTCTAGTGCAGTGGTTCTCAGCCTGTGCCCTGGACCCCTCTGAGGGTTCACATATCAGATATCCTACATGTCAGATACTTACATTACAATTCATGGCAGTAGCAAAATTACAGTGATGAAGTAGCAATGCAATCATTTTATGGTTGGGGGTCACCACAGCATGAGGAACTGTATTAAAGAGCCACAGCGTTAGAAAGGTTGCAAACAACTGCTCTAGTAGAAGGTTAATGTATTTCTCTGCCCACATAATATCCTACTTGTGAGAATTGGCCAGCAGAGAAATAGGTAAACATTACCAAATCAAGGCTTGGGTCACTATTGGGGAAGGGTATTTTGTGTGGTTTTGTTTGGTTTGTGTATGTGTGTGTGTGAATATTTGCCTTCTTATCTGTATGTACAACACTTGCATGCCTGGCACCCACAGAGGCCAGGAAAGGCATCAGATCCCTGGACCTGGAGTTATAGATGGTTGTGAGCCACCATGTGGGTGCTGGGAACTGAACCCATGTCCTATGCAAGAACAGTAAGTGCTCTCACCTGCTGGTCCATCTCTCCAGCCCCTCATTCACTGAATTTGGTTGTCTAAACTTAAGAACGCAGTGGGAGAAGTGTTAATAATGCCTACTAAACTTGCAGGTGTTTTGTGCCTCCAGTGCTGAAGAGCTGTTCTCCCAGTATTTGAAAGCTGTTATCCATCTCAGGAGAAGAGAGGCTGCCTGGGTCATTCATAACTGTAGTTACATGAAGGTTGCTTGGTGTTTTCATTCATCAAAATGAAGCTGAACAACAAAGGCTTGTGTTGGAGCTACAGCCACAATCAAGCTTTCGTTCACATTAGATTATGCAACCCTACTGTTGGTGACAGAACTATAAAAGCTATGTATATAATTTTTAAAACTATGTGAAAGCTGACAGTGGATCTAAGAATGTTATTTCACACCGAGTATTAGCTGTTTTCAAAGTGATTATACCATGCACCCTTTGTATCAGTAAAATATATATGTTACATATATGGATATACATGCACACACCAACACTGTTTTTAAACACATAGCAGAGACATCTTTGTCGAAAGTCTTTATTTCCAGGCTTCCTTTGAGGAGAAGTCCAAAAACATTGCCTTTGTGCTCAAGTTGGCTGGAGCTATAGTATGGTCTTATCTCCCTCTAGAGGGAACCTGGTCTCCACCATAGGCCCCCCTGACTTCTGCCATCCCCCAGTGCTCCTCATGTGCTGAGCTCTCTCTAACTCCTGTGAGCTTCTGAGCTTAAGCGCCCCCACCCGTTTGAAGACCCTCTCCACAGGTACAGAAATTCTGACTGGAAGGCTGGAAGCAGCACAGATCTGCTATAGTAGGCTGACTGAATGCCTGTAAAGGTGTTCACGAGCCAACCCCCAGCACCTGTGACTGTATTGTTTGCAGGGGAATCCAGCTGTGCAACTGCGGTCACTGTAAGGATTCTAACCCTGGGCAGTGGAGCATGATGGGTTATCTGCATGGACTTGGTGTAATCACAAGGGAAGTGAGAGATTCAGAGTCAAAAGAAACAAAGTTAAAACAGAAATGGTGACTGGGGGGGGGGGGTTAAAGATGAGGGAAGAGGCCGTGAGCCAAAGAACGCCACCCCCCTCAAGAGGCTAAGAAAGGGAGAAACTCGCTCTGTTCCGGAATCGCCGGAAGAAACAAAGGTCTCCTGACACTGAGCTGAGCCCCATATGACTCATTTCAGATCTCCGGCCTTGTAAGATAATTGTGATAATAAATTGGGTTGTGCTAAGTCATGTTTCTACTCTTTTGTTACAGAAGCAAAAGGAAGTAATATCCCTTCTAATATCCTCTGTTCACATTCTTGTCTCCCTTTTTTACCAGCCACATCCCCACCTAAGGTTTGTATCCAAGCTCTTACTGTGTTCTGGCTTAGAACTTTGATGTCAGTTACGTGACGATTGGAAGCCCAAGCAAGAGCATGCAGGGACTCCTTTGGACAACACCCCTACTTTCCAACTCACCATCATTTGGCACTGTGGCACCTACCTTTTATTCTCACTCAGAAGGAAAGGAGTAGTGGAGTTACCCAAACTTCAGCCTAACCTGTCTACCTCATTTGGATTCTCCATCTCCTTTCCAATTTTCCCAAGCCAACCAACTCTCCAGTCCAGCCTTTGGCACTGGATCGCCTAGCTTTGTTTCAGAAACTCCACCTAAATGTTCCTTGCAGTGGTAGCTCCATGGAACAGTGACAATGAATTAAAATGATCCTTGGTCCATCCCTGGATCCTCTCCCTGTTTCATGAATACTCCCCTTAATCCATTTCCCTGGCTACTTCTCAGCTCAACTACAAAAATGCTCACATGCTTCGAGGCCATGAAAATGAAGTGTTGTTGGAGTACATCCTCTTTGTGAGCAGAAGCATTTAAAAATTAAGATTCCCATCATAGTTTCCTATATCAATAACATTATAAATAACAACACCCCTGCTCAGTCCATTGAATTCATTACTTGGCTCTAACCAAGTAGAAAAGTCCCCTGATACCTCAGGATCACAGAGTACTGTAGATTGCTGAGCTCCAGGCAGACATGGGTAGAACTGTGAAGTAAGGTAAATGACATTCATTTCTCCTAGTCCCCCCAACACACCTCACCTGCCCTCATAGTGTAAACTCGGTTCTACCACCCAGACACCAGTAAATTATAGATTGAACTGACTGAACTTCCCAGTGTGGTAGTCACTGCGTGCTTGGAATTTAAAGAGTAAACAAATGGCAGATTGTTTTAAAAATATAAAATAGTTTCTCTAATACTTGGTGCATTAAATGGATGTTTTAATTATATCAATTAAGACATGTTGGATTAAGTAAAGCATGTATTAAAATAAACCTTACAAAGTTTGACTTGTTTTGTTTTAACATGACTGTGTTGCAAAGTAACTCCTTCAGAGAACACATGGACTCTTAAAGCTGATAGAAAGTCTTTCTTTATTCATCAGTTCGCAGGCTACTTAGAGAACTTGCCCAAATAATGCAGCCACAAGCCTCGCCATTCTTAGCTTCCTATGCATTGATACCATATCCAGATTTACACACTTCAATTAGCACCTATACATAGATACTGTATCCAGATTTACACACTTCAATTAGCACCTTTACATAGATACTGTATCCAGATTTACACACTTCAATTAGCACCTATGCATAGATACTGTGTCCAGATTTACACACTTCAATTAGCAAGAAGAGTCAGCAATAAGCAGAGGCACAGAAGCCAAAAGGTAAGGTTAAAACATGTAATGACTTTCCTAGAACTATGGACTATGATAGATTAGGTCTTTGTTCTTGTTCTGCAGGTGTTGGGGTCTATGTGCTGGGCTCTTAGGTCAGAATGTCTTGGTGCCTCTCAGATGGTGTCAGTGTGCTAAGGTCTGGGGGCCTGTTACAGCTGCTAGAAAAAAATTATTAAAATGATGGACAGAGTTGATTTGTGGCTCATGTTGTATTTCTATTGAGCACCATTGTACTGGCCCTGCTATTCAAAGTAATTAGCAACTGGGTATCACCTGGAACAATTTGAAAGGGGAATACTGGGATCCAGCCCAAGCCTACTAAATTAGAGTCTGCAGCCTGACAACATCCATAAATGTCTTCTGTATATACCGAAACTTGAAAAGCACAGTCAAGGAATAGAGATTTTTGACTAGTTGCGACATCACAATACTCTGTGTCATCACAGTAGTATTTGGTACCATCACAAGGCTGCACTGAACTATCATAATGGTGAACTGTAAAATCCAAATCACAATGATCCACTGCAGGTCTCCTTTTCCTTGGGGGTCATTGGCCACCGTCCCATGGGGGCAAAGGGAGCAGAAACAGCAAACAGGGTTGGTAGTGAGTATGATGAAAAGAACTTCCAGAGTCAGCTTCAGTGAGACAGCTCAGTTTATTGCTCCAGGGGTAAGGTATATAAGGGTTCTTAGAGTTACAAGCAGGAAGGGCTGATTGGTCCACACCTAATTATCATAGGGGCAGGAGGAAAAAGCAGTATTTATGTACTGAGTCATCCAGCATTTACAGGGAGCTCTATGAAGAGTCATCCTCCAAATAAGGCTAGGCATCTGAGCTTAGAGACAGACGTTGTCCAGAAAAGGTTAGGCAGAGAAGGGGAGTCCTGCTGAGAAAGGGACTCCATTTTGCGCCTAGCTCAGAGATCTACCTGGACGTGGTAGACCATGACCTTACCAGCAAGATTCTCAGCAACCCCCCGTGCAGTCATAGGACAGCACTGTGTCACCACAAGGCTCCATTGTGCTATTGCAGTGCTGAACTGTGATGTCACAGTGCTTCACTGTTCTACCAAAGTGTTCCTCTGCCATCATAAATTTGCATTGTGACAACACAAGGATCCTCTGTAACATCAAAATGACCCATTGGGATGCTACAAGGGCCCATTATATCATCATATTGCTACATTATGACATCACAATGCTCCACTATGATGTTACTATGCCACTTCATGGCTTTAGAATACTTCACTGTGTCCTCACAATTGTGAAATGTGGCATCACAATGCTTCCTTGTTCCATGAGATTGCAGATCTGTGACATCACAGTGCTGTACTGTTATCACCATGCTTCACTGTGCTTTCACAATGATGACTTGTGACATCACCATGCTTCACGTGCTATCCCAATGCCCCAATGAGCCGTGACAATGAAATTTTTGCCATCACAATACTCCATTCTGTCATCACAAGGCTTTTTGAAACATTACGTTGCTTCACTGAGCCAATACAGTGCTACAATGTACCACCACAATGTGCCATCATAAAACTTCACCATGCCAGCCATTTCTAAATTGTGTTATCACAACACTCCACTGAGTCATCAAAATGAAGATTATGATATTGAGGTGACGAATTGTGAGATTACAGGGCTGGAAATATATCATCACAGTGTTGAAATGGGTCAGCACGAGGCTCCACTGTACCATCACCCAGCTTCACTGGGGCCATTGCAATACTGATTTGTGAAGTCAAAATGCCCATGTTCCTTAACAGTGCACTGCTAGCTATCACAATGATCCACATTGTGCCATAACAGCTCTGCATTGCAACATCACAATGCTCTAGTGCATCAACCCAACACCGCAGTATGTGCCGATGCCGCAATATGGTATCACAATGCTGAACTATGGTGTCACCGTGTTGGTTTGTGACATCGAAGTGCTGCAGTGAATCCACACAATTTTTCCATTTTTCCTTGACAGTGCTGAATTGTGGCACCACAATTGGGGATTATAAGATCATAATGCTGCGTTTTGACAGCACTCTGCTGCATTTTGCCGTCACAATGCTGCACTGTAACGTCACAATGCTGCAGGTGATGTATAAAGCTTCATTTTGCCATTATGATACTGAATCATGCCATCACAGTTCTGGATTGTGACAACAGAATCCTCTATTGCATAAACACAATGTTGTATTGTGACACCATAATATTGATTTGTAATACCACAATGGTGATTTCTAACATCACAATGATGGTTTCTGACATGGTAGTGATCCACTGTAGCATCATAATTTCTCATTGGGATGATACAAGGGTCTGTTATGTCATCAAATTCCTGCATTGTGACATCACAATGCTCCATTGTACCATCACAGTACTCCATTATGATGTCAGTACACTACTTTGTTACATTACAATGCTTCATTATGCCCTCAAATTGTGAATTGTGATGTCACAATGATCCATTGTTCCTTCAGAATGCAGCAGTGTGACATCACAGTTGTATTGTGATATCACTATGCTTCATTGTGCCATCACAATGATTTCCAACATAACGATGCCTCAGTGCACCATCACAATGCCTCATTGCTCCAATCAATGCACTTTTTTGCCATAATAATTCTCCACTGTTCCTTCACAATTCTCCATTGTATTATCTTAATGCTGAGTTACATCAATGTTCTATTGTTTCATCATAATTTTGCCTTATGACATCACATTTACCATTGCACTATCATATAACATGTGACATCTTATGTCACAATGCATTTTTACTTCACTTTACTCCATTATGATACTATGATGGTCCTGTAATACTATTTGGATGATACAATTGATCAATGTGATGTCACAATTTAGTATTTAGACACGAATAATTCAGCATGGTGAAGTCACAATGTTACATTGTGATATTATCACAATAGAGCATTGTGGTACCACAATGAAGACTGTTACAGGTTAATAGGGCATTGTAATGGCACATAGCACATTGTCCTGGCACAAGAGGGCATTTTGATGGTATCCTGAAACATTGTGATGTCACAATTCAGAATTGTGATGTCACAATGAGGAATTAAGACATTATAATTAGGCATTGTTGTGCATAAGGGAGCATTCTGATATCACAATGCAATTTTGTAATATCTATGCAGCATTCTGACCTCACAGTGCTGTACTGTGCCCTCACAATGATGAATTATAATATCACAGTGCTTCACTTTGATGTCATAATGCTCCATTTTTCCATATAGTGCTACAATATGACATCAAAATGCTTAACTGTGACAGCACAATATTCCATTGTTTCAACACAATGCTGACTTGTGTCATCACAATGATGAATTATAACATCACATTTCTCATTTGTGCTGTCCCAGTGATCCATTGTTTCATAACAAGGTTGCCTTGTGACATCATGCTACTCACATTGTGATATCACAATGTCGTTTAATGACTCCGCCATGCTGCACAGGGATAGCACAATGCTCTACTATGCCATCACAAGTTTCACATTGTGACATACCAATGCTGCATTGTGCCATCACAATGCTGAACTGTGTCACACAGATATCATAATATCACAGTGCTGAATTGTGACATTATCATTGTGTCAAAACAACACAGTGTTGTGACAACACAATAGTGTGTGGGCCCATCAAAATGCTGTATGCCATCACAATTGTTAATTGTGACATCACAGTGCTCCGTTTTGCCTTCAAAATTATATACAGAAACATCCCAGTGCTGCATTTTGCCATTGCAATACTTCATTGTAACACCACAACGCACCATTGTGATCTCATAATGCTACTACATAGCATAAAAATGCTTCAATGTGCCATCACAATGTTTCAGTGTGCCATTAGAATCCTGAATAGTGGCATTACAATGATGCAACATGTCATCACATTGCCCCATTTTACTATACAAAGTGGTTTTTGCCATCACAATGCTCATTACAACATCACAATATTCCATTATGATATCACTGTGTTGCTGTGTGAACTCACAATGCCGCTTTGTGCCCTCGCAATGTTGAATTATGGCATCACAATGCTACATTCATGTCATCAATAATGACATAAAAGATGGCTTAGCCAGCAAAGGCTCCTGCATCCAAGTTTAGCCATCTGAGTTTGATTCCAGGGCCCCATGTGATAGAAGAAAGGGAGAAACAGCTCCTGCAAGTTGTCCTCTTACCTTCGCGTGTGCTACACCCAGTAAACAAATAAACATACTTCTTTAATATCATTCTGCATTGGTGTCGATTAAGAACTCTGCTATGCCAGGCAGTGGTGGCGCATGCCTTTAATCCCAGCACTTGGGAGGCAGAGCCAGGCAGATCTCTGTGAGTTCGAGGCCAGAGCGAGGATCCAGGAAAGATGCAAAGCTACACAGAGAAACCCTG
>CABHPQ010147661.1:19318-43710 GCA_902168405.1 Peromyscus aztecus
AGGCTCTGGCAATTTGCATTGACCAAATTGCAAGGTGATGCCAATGCTGCTGGACATGTTTACATTGAAATTCTTTACAAAGTACATCTGGCTTCTTGTACAAAGATGGATACTGTTGACTCAGAGATATTGCCCAAGATTTAGGGTCTAGGGAGAATGACTGAGGTAAACCTAATGCCTGTGGGTGTCAGTATTGGTCTGGCCCTTAGATAACATAGAAGCCACTCTGTTGTAAAACACAAGTGACATCACTCATAAGGATGAGTTGTATGGCCTAGAAGCAATGATCGAGATTTAGGGGGAAAGGGTCTGGAAGAAGCATAAACTCTGGGTAAATGGGCAGAGTCCAGCTCAACAGATAGTAAAGGATCACCAGGTTGTAAATTACATCCATCCCCAGCATTCCAGAAGAAGAACAGGTGAACATCTCCTTCCTTTAAAGGATGCTTGTGTATTTAATTTTCCCGGCTTCCCAGTGCTTATCTATGCGAACAAGGACCCCTTGCTCAGTACAACTTTTGTTATAATATTGAAGAGATGGTTTTAAAAAGAAAAATAGGAAACTTTCAGTAAGATGGTTGATAAGAAGATATCCCCATGTGACCCTGCAAAAGATGAGATGAGAAAAAGTAATAGGCCCTGTTCCTGAAAGAAATACGCCCAGATGGTATTTTCCTTTATGAAGAATCGGTCAATTGGTGCTCAATTGTACCAGGTTGCTTTCACCAAGTGGTAGATCATCAGTAGCTACCAGGGACATGTTCTTCTCATTTGCAACAAAGCTGAAGTAGTAAGTAAAAGTCTTCTCACAAAGGAGAACCCAAGAGCAAATTAATTCACTGCTGAATTCTACAGAATCCTAAAGAAGCGCTAACACCAATGCTCTTCAAACTGTTCCACAAATTAAAAAAGAGGAACACTTCCAAACTCTATGAAGCTTGCATTACCCTGATACCAAAACCTGATAAGGACACAACAAAAAAAAGAAACTATGGACAAATTCCCTGTTGAACATGTGATGGAATTTTTTTTCAATTAAATATAAACAACAAGAATACATTAAAAAAAATCACATATCACCACCAAATTGGTTTCATCCTAAGGGTGCAAAGTTAGTTCAACATACACAAATCAACAAATGTAACCTACCACAATACCTCAGACAAATTGATAATATCTAAAATATTTTTAAACTATAAAAAGCCAGTGTTAAAAAAAAAAACAAATCTTCCAAACAATAGATAAGCCAATGAACTAAGTACATAGTACTCAAAAGAAGAAATACAAATGATCGATAAATACTTGAACAAGTGTTCACAACCTTAGTCATCAGGGAAATGCAACCTGAAATGCTTTAAGATTTTATCTCACTTGGAGATAGCTTCTTGGTTAGAGTGGGACCTCACATCTACTTCCCCATTTCAGTGCTGGAACCCCATATGGAAGACACTTTCCTTGGTATCACCGTCCTCTCTGCCTCTTACAATTTTCCCATCTCCTCTTCCACATGGTTCTCTGAACTCTGAGGGGAAGACTGTGATGAAGCCCATTTAGGATTGAGAAAAAATAGTTTCTCCAAGGGAGTCTCACTGGGTATACATCCACACTCAAAGGCAGGCTACATACTCAGCAGGAGGGGCCAACACAAAATGAACTCAAAGGTATTTGGAGATTTTTTCTCTCATATTGCCTCATTTGTGTATCTTTATCTCACTGGTCTTTTGCTTGTGTATTATAGTTTCTGATTTTGTGGATTTATGGTGGGAGTGCATGCATGCACAGGTGCATGTGTGCATGGGTGTGTGATCTCACATGTGTGTGTCTGTGTGTATATGCATTTCTCATGATCTTTCTTTGTTTATTGTGTGTGTGTGTTTGTAAGTTTGTTCATTTTGTTTGTTCACAGTTGCTCTTCTTTGGTTGGATTATTTTATTTGCTTGTTTGACTTCTTAAGAAAGCAAGAGAAAGAAGGCATGGAGTTGTAAGGGTGGGGAGGTGAGGAGGATATGGGAGGAGATGAGTTGAGGGAAACCATGATCAGAATATATTTTATGAAAATAAATTTACTTTCAATTTTAAAAAAATGTTCTTAACACCACTAATCATCCAGGAAGTTCATGTCCAAACCACAATGAAGTATCATCTCAGACTATGATATCTGATAATAATAGAGAACTCATGTGCCCTTGCTGTGGCCATGGCAATTAACATGGTGACTATAGAAAAGAATATGGAGGCTGCTCAAAAATCTTTTCAGTAAAAGATTCATAAATCTCATGTCTGGGTATATATCAAAAGAAGCTGAAACCAAGATCTTGACAAAATGTCTATGCTCTCACGCTCCTTACAGCATTGCTCATACTATCCAAGGTACAAAAGCACCTGCTGATGAAAGTACGGAATTTAAGAAGTATGGGATGTGTGTTCCTGATTCAGCCCTACAAAAGAGATCCTCCCATCTGTAACAATGTAGATGGAATCAGGTTCGCATTATCTCAGTATTTTTCAGTGAAATAAGTCAGACACAGAAAAGGCAAAAACTACTTGATGAGTCCATTTCTATACAGAATCTAAAATACTCTAAGTCAAAAGCAGAAACTAGAACCTTTGTTGCCAAAGTCTAGAGCAGTGATGAATTATGGGAGAAGTCAGTTAAAGAACAAAAGCTTCAGTTACACAGGAGGAGTAAGTCCTACTCAACAGCATACTAACTGTAGTTAACAATAGTGTGTTGTATTCTTGAAATTTGCCAAGGGGATAGATCGTATGTTAATCTGTTCTTTCCACACAAATAAGATAAACAAAATAATGTCAACAGTAACAAAGAGAATAGGAGGAGCCTTTGGGAGATGATGGATCCACTTACTACTTCCATAGTGGTGATGAATTCATAGGTGTATATTTATCCCCAAAATCATAAGGGTGTGTGTTTTGATTTGTAAAGCTTTCCAGAAGTCGATAATGTCTCAATGTAATTTAAGAGAAAAACAGAAAAATACCACTTATTTTCTCTCACGTGCAGATTGTGTGTGTGTGTGTGTGTGTGTGTGTGTGTGTGTGTTTATATATGGAAAAGGAGTCATGAGAGGAGAAGAAGAGACCTTTAGTTGTGAGAAGAAAAAGAGGGTAATCAGATATATATGGCAGAAGAGCAAAAGGGGGCGAGTGAGAGGGGATCAGCAAGAATGGGGCAACAATTAGGGGGAAGGAGTGGAGCAGAGTAAGAAGAAAGTGTCCATGAAAACATCATAATAAGACAACTTTGTATGCTACTTTTTAAAACTAATTAAAAATAAAGGTGGAAACGGGCACTTTCCATCACAGATTATGTTTTGGTCATGTTCTCTCCCAATCAACTTCAAAACAGCTGTAGAGAACTAACTGCTACTTCTCTTCATCGTGCTCATTTCCGTGGAGAGGGTATCATGTGGATTCCCGATGATTTCACAATTACCCATCCTCTCCTCCTCTGCTCTTCTCTTATTTTCATCACAGCTCTGATAGGTGTGTGTCGTGTGGGTGGTAATGAAGAGGCAATGAAGCCGCTCATCGGAGCAGCCAGAATCACACAGAAAATAGAAGCCTGGGATGAGCAGGAGCAGAGTGGAGCAGGCATGCCCGGATTTCAGAGAAGGGAAGAAAATCGGGGGAGGGCCGACAGCAATCACTCTGTGTGTGTTAGAAGAAGGAAAGAGAACCTGCCCCCTAGCTGCTCCTTCCCACACCAGGCAGTTTGTGCTACCGTTTTATGCATTGGCTTTACTTGCCTAGATGATAAAAGGATGTGCTGTTTCTATTCTCCTCTTCTGTGTCTGTAATACAATGTTAGCTCTATCAGCTGGCACCATTTGACCAGTGTCTGAACTCCAGAGTTTCTTTTGCACTTTGAGCTTTTAAAAGACTATTTACTAGGGTCTGATAGGCCCATCTGAAGTCAATTATTCTGTTGGGAAAGGAGTGTTTTGCTCAAAGTTCCAATTCGTCATTTAGTTTTCCATAGACCATAGTAGAATGTTGCAAAGAGAAAATGTTGTTCTGGAGTGAAACAGCTACCACATCGAGGGCTCCTCAAATAGCAGGAACTCTTCTGGAAGCCACACAGCTACCTTAATTCATGGAATCCTTACAGTTCTGAAATATGGTCAACCGCTCATTACAAAATTCAGGGAACTAAGGTACAGACTGCCTAAGTTAAATTATTTGAGGTGACACAAGAGGAACCCAGGACAAAAACAAAGGTCATCTGCCACTACGGTCCATCACCTTTCATGCTGTAGTGACTCTTGGTAATCATCTGTACAGCAAGGACAATTCAGAATACAGAAATACAAAGTAGAAAACATGAGCATCATAGCCCAGTGTTTCAGAGTGGCATGCCTGCCCATTTTTACTGCCACATAGAAGTTTGCAAAAATATATGTGCATCTATAGATATTATGTATACCCTCTCTATTCAGTTTTGCAAAGTTCTCCAGTAATTTACATTGACTCAATCTGTTAAAACTGAAATTGCTGACTCAAACACTATTCAGTTTCTTTCTAGATAATGCCAGATAATTCTTGTGAATGATTAATTCAGCTCCTAGCACCACGTAAATAGAGAGCCCTGTCCACTCAACAGTTGTATCACTGTATGTTATCTTTTTAAAGTTTTTATATCATTTTAATGGAGAAAGTAAATTTTGTCATTGGTTCAGTCATTTATATCCCCCCACATAATAATAAAGTCATAATAAAACAAACAAAAAAAAGTCATAATAGACAAGCTTTGTTGTAGAAACTCCTTATCCACACAATTAACCTTCTCATCAACTATATGTTAACATGTAACTTGCTTGAATTTAAATTTACAAAACATTTATACCATTGCCCATTTTCTTCTTTAAACTTTAACAAGTCAATTTTTAATTAGATGTGTCTTTTGTAAACATAAGTAATTAGATTATATTTGCTTTGCAATCAGAAAGTCTTAGACTCTTAATAGCGAGGGTTTACCCATTTTTATTTGTTCTTGTACCTGGCGTGCATTTTTATTAGATTTACCCTAGTGTTTTAGAAGCATTGACTGCATAGTTGCAATAGTTACATTTATATTTTCTAAAATGTTTTGAACTGAAATTTTTCTACCTATAAAAATTAAAGTAAGTATCTTTAGAGTACACCATAAAGTTTAAACATATTTAATGCAATTTTACAAACTATTATTTTCTTGATTATCTAAACTTCCATTCTTAATATTTTCCATCTGCTACTATTTTTGCCCTAATTTTTTTCACAAAGGCTATTTTCACTTTGCATCAGATTTGTATCTGTCTGTTTCTGTGCCCCATTGTGCACTCACTATTAGACTTCCTCCTGCTCTGACAACGGGAGCAGAGAAGCAGGAAGCTGATTAATGAAGCCGGCTTCATGCTTGCTGAAGAAGAAAGGTCATTCCTGGGGAAGTCTTCAGTATCTGCACAAGAGTGGAGGGACTTACCAAAGGGAGCTTTGAGGGTTTGGAGAAATGCTTGCCCTACAGTTGTTTCAGGGTAGAAGTCATTGAAAACAGTCCCGACAGGAACTGGTCTAAATTTATAATAAAAGAGTTAGAGACATAATAGGTGCTCTTCTCTTGGGAATATAGTTCAGTCACTGATAAAATAGCATATGATCTTATCAGCCTGTGGATCTGCATTAGCTAATTTTTCAGCAATCAGAGCTCAGTCTTGAACTTAATGATTTACACACTGTATCCCTCCCAGTTGTGGTTGGTTTCTTTGATTACCACAAAAACCTTCATTTTGACTTCATCTATTTGTGGTTGGCATATGCCTTCAAATACTGTTCGAGAAGCAGAATGCTTCTCTGGGTCCTTGGCTATTATCTTTTCTTGTTAACCCCACCTCTCATGGCATAACTTACTGGGGTATAAGTTCTTTGTCACAGCCCTTCCCCAAACCCTATAAATGTTATTCAATTGTCTTCTGATTTACAGAGATACAGGGAAATAAATATGTGTGCGTGGTTCATGTATGTGTCTATGTAGAGGCCAAAGGCCAGCCTGAGATGCCTTCCTCAGTCACTCTCCTCCCTGTTTTTTTTTTTAAACAAGTTCTCTCACAGACCTGAGGCTCAAAGGTTTGACTAGACAGGCTATTCAGCAAACCTTAAGGATCCTCCTGTCTCTGATTCCCCAGTGCTAAAATTACACATACACAACCACATCTCTGCAATTGCTTTTAGCTTTTTTGTGTGTTATATGTTGGTATGGGGGTTCAAATTCAGGTTCTCTAGCAAACATTTCACTAATTGAACCATCTCCCCAGCTCCAGGTACCAACTGTTGAGTCCATTAGTCATTAGTTTTATTTTTTGTTATTATTGTTTTTTTTAATTTCCTGAATACTTGAAAATTTATTTTCCTTTCATTCAAAAACATTGTTGCTGCACAGTTTGCATATAGATTCTTTCTCAACCCTGGTTGGAATACAAGAGCCCGTTTATCTACATACAAAGGTATCTCTTCAACTGAGAACATTTTCAACATCCCTGTTCTATTTGATAGGCTTTCCTGAACTTACACCTGAAATTCCCAGCTTCACTTCTCAATCTGTTCCCTGCCTTCTTCCTCTGCTGTTTCCCTCGTCTCTCTCTTCCCCTGTGCCTCTAAATCCTGTGAGTGGTCCTAAGCATCTCTGTTTCAATTGTCAGTAGCAGTTACGTCTGTTTTAACTGCCTTGACAACAGTAGCAAGAAATGTACGCCACTCACTCTGGACCATCTAGATTCAGAATCTGGGCACCAACTCTATAACTGCTGGTGACTTGGAAGCATCTCTGTGCTTTAGGGAGCTCATGTGTAAAGTTGAGATAATGGTGCTTCCCATCACACAGGGACAGAAAGGGATCCAGGGAGTTACTAAGTGCCGGTCCAAAGTGCTCAAGAACACTTGTGGACCCTGTGCTGCTTCCTCTTCAGAGATGCGTTCTGAGTCTCCATAGTCATACTTGCTCTTCCTTGTTTCTCCTGCTCCCAAATGTCTAGTGTTGAGTTTGGGGCTTTTATCTTTAAGGTGCAGAAAGATTTTTTAAGTATTTGCCAAAAAGTGGGTAAGTGGGTTTTTCTTGCACACTTGTTACTTGGGTATTGCATGTTCCTTATTTAGATCCACAGCTGGAGACACTGTCTCCATCCTGGACATTAGCAGTCAGATGGGCTGTGGGGTAATCCTTCTGTACACTGTGAAGATGTGTTGCTCTCTTTGTTAATAAAATGCTGATTGGCTGATGGCTAGGCAGGATTTTGGGGGCAGAGAGAATGCTGGGGAGAAGAAGGGCAGAGTCAGGAGAGATGCCATCAGACGCAGAATGAGCAGGATGGGAAGTACATACATGAGGTAAACAAACCTCAGGGCAGCACATAGATTAATAGAAATGTGTTAATTTAAGTTATGAGAGCTAGCTAAAAATGATCCTAAGCTATCAGCCAAGCACTTATAATTAATATTAAGTCTCTGATTTAATTTGGAAATGGCTAACAAGACAGAGAAAATTCTGCCTATACAGATCTACAAGCCTGAAATAAGGGTTCTCTATTTACTATTTCTGGGTCTCTGACATACTAAACCTACCCAATGATTTAATACTGCACTCCTCCCCCCACCCAGTATATACAGCAATAAGTATCTTTCACTATCCTCCACTAACCATATTGCCTTATATATTGGAAATGACACATCACCATCATGAAGACAACAGTGAACAATTACCATGTCTTGAGGATTGCTATGATCCGAATACTAGTTGTCTCCCTAGACTCCATTTTGGAGCCTGTATTAGAAAGACTTTTCAGCACTGTGACAAATACCTTAGAGAAATAGCTTAAAAGTATAAGATTTATTTGGCTCACAGTTTCAGAAGTCTTAGCTCATGGTCATTCACACTATTTTTTCTGGACTGTGTAGTGTACCTTAGTCAGTGTTCCATTGCTGTGAAGAGACACCATGACTGTAGCACCTCTTTATAAAAGAAAGCATTTAATTGGGTCTGGCTTACGGTTTAATCCACTATCATCATGGTGGGAAGCATGGCAGCATGCAGGCAGACATGGTGCTGAAGAGATAGCTAAGAGTGCAACAGCTGGACCAGCAAGCCACAGGAAGAAAAAGAGACACTAGGCCTGGCTTCAGCATTTGAAATCCAAAGCCCATCTCCAGTGACACACTTCCTCCAACAAGACCACACATCCTCCAACAAGGCCACCCCTCCTAATCCCTGTCAAGTAGTACCACTCCCTAATGGCTAAGCATTCAAATTTATGAGCCCATGGGAGCCATTCCTATTCAAGGAACCACATTCCACTCCCAAGCACCCATAGGCTTATAAGCATATCATAATGCAAAAATGCATTCAGTCCAACTTCAAAAGTCCCCATAGTCTACCACAGTCTCAACAATGTTTAAAAGTCCAAAGGGAGCCTAGTTAGGAAATATTAGGCCAAAGGAAGACTGAATACCAGCAGGGCAAACTCTAAATTCTGCATTCTCATGTCTGATGTCAATGGGCTCTTCAGAGCTCCAATTCCTTTAAGCTCTGTTGACTGCAACACACTTCTTTTTCTTAGACTGGTTCCACATCAGCTCTTCAGTTCTCCTCAGCAGGCATCCCATGACTCTGGCATCTCCAACATCTTGGGGTTTCCAAGACAATCCAGGCTTCACCTTCACAGCTTCACACAAAGACCTCTCTGGCCCTCCATGAAGAGACATTTCTGTTACATGATTGGCCTCATCAGCTTTTCTTAGAGAAAGATTCCACAACCCTTCCCCTTTCTTTTTCTTTCTTTTTTTTTTTTTATTTTTTTGGTAAGGTGGTTTTATTTTTTTTATTTATTTTACATATCGACCACAATTTCCCCTCCCTCCTCTCTTCCTGCCCCACTCCCATCTACTCACCTCTTCATCCACTCCTCCTCTGTCTCCATTCAGAAAGGGGCAGGCCTCCCATGGACTTGAACAAAACATGGTCCATCAAGTTGAGGCAGGACCAAGCTCCTCCCTCTGCATCAAGGCTGGGTGAGGTAATCCATCATGGGGAACAGGTTCCCAAAAGCCAGCTAAGTGCCAGGGACAGGTCCTGATCTCACTGCTAGGAGCCTTACAAATAGACCAAGCTACACAACTGTCACCCACATGTAGAAGGCCTAGGTTGGTCCCATGCAGGTTCCCTGACTGTTGGTCCAGAGTCCGTGAGCTCCCAGGAGCTCAGGTCAGCTGTCTCTGGGCACAACCCCTTTCTTATATCATTGACTCTAATGCCAGAACTACGTGGCCAAAGCTGTGAAGTTCTTCTACTTGCTAGGGCTGGAACATGGCCCTTTCATTTGAATATATTTTATCAGCTTTATGATTTTGATAGTTTCCTTCACTGCCTAAGCTTGGCTGTCCTAGAACTAATTCTATATACCAGCAGTTCTCAACCTGTGGGTTGCAACCCCTTTAGGGGTCAAATGACCCTTTTGTAGGGGTCACATATCAGATATTTACACTACAAGTAGCAGAATTACAATTATGAAGTAGCAATGAAAATAATTTTATCGTTGGAGGTCACCACAACATAAGAACTGTATTAAAGGGACACAGCATTAGGAAGATTGAGATCTGCTTCTATAGACCAGGCTGACCTCAAATTCAGAGATCTGCCTGCTTCTGTCTCCAGAGTGCTAGAATTAGACCTGAAGGCCTGACCACCAGAAGGGACAGTGAGGATTATTTAATCTGCCTTCTATTGATAAGCCTTTTCTGAATCTTACTGGGTACTGTAATGCCTTTTTAGAATTTTCTTTTGCTCTTCCACAGTCATTTTTCTGCAAACTTAGGAAAGATCATGTCAGAGAGCTGTGGATCTGATGCTATTTTTAAGCATTGCAATTTTCTGAAATTAGGCCCAATTAGGAGGTCTGTGAGAGCCAGTGAAGTACAAGGTGATACAGGCTTTCCCATCCCCCATTTCCTCACATGTGAACCCATGCTTCACAGATTATGGAATCATAACCAGGGAAATCATGAAATTAAGGAAGACAAATTGGCTACAGGCATGCAGTCATGATTCCTAAACTTCTCCATGCATTCAGCTGAGGCTAATAAGGAGATCAAACTCCTCTAGCTAAAAGAAATGATCACTGTGGTGTGTCATCAAAGGAGACACAGAGGGCTCACAGTCACTCATTCATTTTGTATTTTCTGTTTAAAATCATGTTATTCATATGTGCTTTTGTAATTTTTTTAGTTGAGCCACAGAATTTGTAGAGAAGTAACTAGAACCCGAATCAGCTTTCCCTTTCATACATGAATATATATACCCCTCATATATTTTTCCTAGAGAAAATATTAATTGAATAAAGAGCAGACCATAATCTGAGTTGTAAATTCATAGCTTGGATTGTTAAAGGATGAGGTTCATTCATTAGTGAGCTAAATACAGTGGACCAAAACGAACATAATTCACTTCTTCCTAGACACTTGATGAAATATTGGTTCTTAAGCATGCTCTGAGAAAGAACACTCTCTTTAACATTTTGATTCAATTTTTTTATAACTGAAGCACACTATTTAATTCCCAGGGGTCATAAAAAATCTGCCCTTTATGCTCTTGCTATTCACAATTCTGCACTTGCAACTATAAGTTACTAAAAATATTGAAGGAATTACAACAGCTGTTCAGACCTGAAACTCGATGCCCGGAAGCTGCTGCAGGACTGGAAATTGCCCATCATTGCTGAGTCAGTCATTTGTGTGCATGTCTGCCAGGAAGCAGCCATCATTCTGTGCCAAATTTAGCAGGTGCTGTGTGCATGTTCCAAAGCAGAGAGAGAGTCTCTCTAAAAATAACTATCTTCCTTGCTCACCCAGGCACCACATTATTTTGGGAGAGAATGCATTTCTAGCAACAATAGGGTACGTGTGTATTTGTTTATCTTTGCGCCATTTCATGTTCAAAACAAACAAACAAAAAGATTTGTTTATGCCATGGTGTGGAATGGAACACGTGACTCGGTGTCTGAGACTCTGTACACCGTAGAAGCTGGAAGATGGAGGGTCAGCAAAGCAGCTCAGACTCTTTCTCAGGAGTCAGACTGAGAAATCCTCAGCACGAAAGGCACCCGGCTTACTTAGTTTTAAGTTTCAGGCATTTCTTGGGCATGTCTATTTATTTTCTTGACGCTCCTCCTTGCCTCAGTATCGGACAGTAGGAATTTGTCATGAGTTTATGTTGAAAACTGGGTTTTTAGCTGGAGGATAAATGCAATTAAGGAAGAACTAGTTTTTCAATTAGATTATAAAGTAATAGGTGTCCTTAATGGTTTTTCATACACGTTTCATTTTGACTGATTCCCCCACACCGCTTCCTCTTCTCTCCCCCGCCACCCCGCTTTCCCCACTGTACCCAGTTACCCCCACCATTCCCGCTCTTCCACTTTATTCTGTTATCTTCCCTCTACCCTCTCCCTTAGAAACCTCTTTTTTCACATCTCATGGGTCCCTTCTAGTTTCCTAGGTTCACATGGTGGCACAAATCTTAGAGTTACAGATAAGAGAGAACAACCTCACATAAAATAATGTTTTCCAAAAAGCCAGTTCATGCACCAGGGATGGATCCTATTCCCACTGCCAGGGGCCCCTTAAACAGATCAAGCTACACAACTGTCTCACTTATGCAGAGGGCCTAGTCCAGTCCCATGCAGGCTCCACAGCTGTGGGTCTAAAGTTCAAGAGCTCCCACTAGTTTGGTTTGGTTGTATCTGTAAGTTTCCCCATCATGATCTTGATGCCCCTTGCTCATAGAATCCCTCTTCCCTCTCTTTGATTGGACTTCTGGTGCTTGGCTCTGGATTTCTGCATCTGTTTCCACCAGTTACAGTAGATGAAGGCTCTGGCCCATTACCTGTAGTGAGACACCTTGCACAGCCTAGATGCAGGGGCAGGGGCTTGGACCTGCCTCAACTGAATGTACCAGGCTTTGCTGACTCCCCATGGGAGACCTAACCTTTTCAGAGGAAGGTCTGGGGGTGGGCTGGGGGGAGGGAAGGCTTAGCAGGGAGCAGGAGGAGGGATGAGAGGGGAATCTGTGGTTGATGTGTAAAATGAATGAAAAATTCTTATTAAAAAATGTTTTCCAGTTTCATCCACTGCCAGCAAATTTCCTAATTTTATTTTTCTTCATGCCTGAATAAAATTCCCTTGTGTGTATGTATTACATTTCATTATCTATTCATCATTTGATGGACGTCTAGGCTGGTTCCATTTCCTGGTTGTTGTGAAAAGAGTATTAATAAGCATGGATAAGCAGGTATATCTGTGGTAGGCTGGAGAGTCCTTTGGGCATATGCCAGGGGTGATCATATCTGGCTTAGATAATACTTTTACTTGGAGCTTCTGGAAAAGCCTCCATGTTAATTCCATGGTAGCTGCTGCACTGGGTTACATGCCCACAGGTTCCAGGTTCCTTCCGTTCCATTTTGCGGAACAGTTCGGGAAGTGTTGGTATTAGGTCTTCTTTAACCGTTTGGTAGAACTCAGCAGTAAATCTGTCTGTTCCTAGATTGTCATTTGTGGGGACACTTTGAACCACCGCTTCAGCTTCCTCGAGTGTTGCAGGCAATCTTGATGGCAGTGATTTCCTTGCAAGGCTCAGAGTCCGTCATTCTATGCATTCCTAGCATGCAGGGTTGCCAAAAACAGCCAGCTCTGATGTTATTCTGCCATCTCTGTGTGTTTCTTTATAACGTGTTTTATTGATTAATGACAAACTTTGACTAATCATCAAACTATACTGCATAAAGGGCTTTTGTAAAAAATGCACTCATTTCCTGATAATAAATAAATCCAGCTCTGTACAATTAGAAAAACCAAGACAGTGACAAATAACAAATAAAAAGAAAATGGATCCTGGATCCAAAATCCAACAACTAAACCAAAGAACAAAGTAAAAATATGGAACACTTCATAAATTTGCATGTCATCCTTTGTTCAGGGCCATGTTAATCTTCTCTGCTAGTGTATGTGCTGCTGAAGTGAGCACCTCTGCATGTTGTCTGGCAATTTTCCCTTATAGATTTTAGTATTGATTTTTTTCCTTTGTATTTTTGACATCTCAGCTATGATACATTGGGAAGAGATTCTTCTCTGGTCATATCTATCTGGAGTGCTAGATGCTTCCCTTATTTTGATTTATTTTTCCAGATTTGGGTACGTCTTGGCTATAATTACAGTGAAAAAATATGTATAATCCATTATCTTTTGTCTCAGCTGTGTCTTACAGCCCACAAATTCTTAGATTTGGTCCCTTGAGTGTACCCAGACTTCTTGGCGATTTTGCTGGTGCTCATTGACTTTTCCTTATGTGTGTATCTGTGTGTGTTATTGTCTTGATTGTTGCCCCTGTCCCTGATATTCTTTCTTCTGCTTGGTCTTTGTTGATGATGTTGATGATATGTTATATTTTTTATTGGATCTTTTGTAACAGGTCTTTCTTTGGACTACCAGTTCCCAAATAATGACATGTAGATTTATTATTAATTATGAAAGCTTGGCCTTAGCCTAGGCTTGTTCTCAATTAGCTCTTAAAACTTAAATTAACCCATTTATATTAATCTACATTCTGCCATGTGGCTTGTTACCTCTCCTCCGTACTGTACATTAAATTTCCTCTGCTTCTCACTGAAGAATCCCTTGTTCCAGATTCTTCCCCTGAGTTCCTCTCTCTCCCCGGAAGTCCCACCTATTCTCTCCTGCCTAGCTATTGACCATTCAGCCCTTTCTTAGACCGATCAGAAGGTGCACTAGGCAGGTGAGGTAAAACAGAGACATCTTCATATAGTGCAATCAAATATCCCACAATGGTCTTTCATTTCCAAAATTTCCACTTAGCTATTTTTTTGTGTGTGTTTCTATTTCCTTGCTGAATTTTTCCTCTGTACTTTTACATTTTTCCTGCAGAGTACTGAATCTTTCATTCACTTTGGTAACTTTCAGGTCTATGTCTTTAATTGATTTGGAAAGTTTCTCTTCCATGTTTTGGATTATTTGAATCCTCTAGCTGGTCTTTAACCCTTTCTTCAATTTTTATTTATTTATTTAGAGTTTGTGTGTGTGTGTGTGTGTGTGTGTGTGTGTGTGTGTGTGTGTCTATGTGTATGCACCATTGCATGCATGCGTAAGCCAGAAGACAACTTGAGGGAGTCAATTCTCTCTTTCCACCATGTGAATTAAAGGGTATGAACCTATATCCTCAGGCTTGCCACAAGTGCCTTAACCCACTGAACCATCCTAGCCACTGGTCTTGAACCTTTAAAAACTAGTACTCTGAAGTCTTATGCTGGCACTTTGGTTATCATATCATCTTTTTTTCTGGTGCTATGAAGCTATCAGTTTGTGGAGCTGTCATAGTGGAGTCTTGCCTCTTGTGTTTTATCTCTCTTTGCTACGTTTCATACAAAAGTTGGGGTGTATGTGTCCTTGGCTTGTAGAGTCTCTCCATTTCCCACAGGTTTTGTTTGTTTGCTTTGTTTTATGTGAGTCCTCCAAGTGACTTTTCTTTGCTTGGGTTTAAGTTGACTATAATAAAAACTATGATGGACTGACAAACGTCTCAGTGTTGGCTGTGGGAAAGATACTGTACTTCTGACTTGTGTTTGTAGGTTTGAGGGCAGATGCACTAGGGTCCTGTGGGTCCACAGGATTCTGTCTGGGTTGACAGAGTTCTATTGTTCAGTATCACTTACTCTGAGGCTCCCGAGAATGGAGTTTACAGCCAGCCCCGACTCAGCAGGAGTCCTTCTGGAATGACACCAGCTCCTGCGTCAGTGGCCTTCTGAGTAGCCTTCTCCCACTTGTCCTCTCTCCGACCTCCAGTCTTGTCCTTCACTTGCTCACTGCCAATTGCACTACCGCTCTGAGCTTGGGTGGCCCTGCTGGCTCACCCCCAGGAGACAGGAGTGTCCATATGGCTGTCACTTGACAGAAGTTTTGCAAACAAAACTTTCTTTGCCAACACAGTCCCTTGGCTTCTGTCCTGCCATCCATGACCTTCTGAGCATCTCTCTATAGGATCTTCTCACTGCCATTGCTCAAGCCATTACCTCCACTACAGATGAACTACTCGTCATTTTACAACAGTCTGTCTCATTCAAATCTCAACTCAAAAATCACCTCTGTCATGTCAACTTTTCCTGGAGAAATGAATAAACATCTACTAACTCCAGATAGGGTACTAATAACAGACCAAAGGAATCATTCCACATAAATTCAGCTTGCTGGAGCAATGATTTTTAGCTGAGTTAGGACAAAAGCAGCAAAGTGGCTTTTTGGTGGTATAAGTGGCTATATCACCAAAGAAAATGTCTCTCACAGCATCAATTAACTGCCTATAAATTCTGAAGGAGGAGCAGGGCCTCATGAGCCCCTTCCTGCCTCCATGGCTGAACATTAATGGGCCCAATTGAATGTAGGTGGTATGTGAGTAAATGTAGCTGCTGAGAGTTCAAAAGGGTAATAGCCATGTTGTAGATGGGACTTTTCTTTCCCAACCACCAGTACCAAGGAACCAACACAGAGGCTTAATATTAATTATAAATGCTCAGCCAATAGCTCAGGCTTGTTACTAACTAACTCTTACATTCTAAATTAACACATATTTCTTATCTATGCTGTGCCACATGGCTTGGTACCTTTTCTCACAGCGTGCCCATCTTGCTTCTCTCTGCATCTGCTGGCAACTCCCCTGACTCCACCCTCCTTTCCAGTCCTTAGTTTGGTTGTCCCACCTATACTTCCTGCCTGGCTACTGGCCAATCAGCTTTTTATTAACAATGAAAGCAACACATTTTCACAGTGTACAAAGATTGTCACACAGCACCATGTCTCACCCAGAGAACATCATTCTGTAGCAATTATAAGGAGACTCCTTACCCAGGAAACACTCATCTCTCCATATCTACCTTCTCCACTCAACATGTTTACACCAGGTTTGCTCTGGGTGGGGCTGGTATTGTTAGTCTCCTTTCTTGATGTTCATGTTCCTTGTCTTTCCTTAATTGTGAATGTTTTCATGACAGCACCTGTTCTGTCTTTTGGATATACTTCTTTCTACACTCCTTGTTATGGAAATCTGCCCTTTAGAAAACCAAGCAACACTCAGAGGGTCAGGTAACTCCAGTTTTCTTGTTTGGTTTTGGTTCTGATTTTTTTTGAGACAGGGTCTCACTATATAGCTCTGGCTGTCCTGGGACTCCCTGTGTAGACTGGGCTGGCTTCAGACTCACAGTTTTATCTGTGTCTCACTAGCAGACATTGGGGTCAGCCAGACTCAGGAGAGTCTGATCCTAGCCTGAAGTTTCTTACAGTGTTTATAGTTTGAGCAACAGTGTTGAACTTTCCATCCATGCGACCACCCAAGGGTATCTCTGTGTCCCATGAACACCAAAGGGAGGTTTCTATTTCAGGTTAAACATATTTATAGACAGAGATACTGCCAGTGGCCATTAGGACATTCTTCCTTTAGTAAACAGAGTCTCATTGTTGAATCAGATGGCTCTATCAACCATTCCTCAAGATAGCTCTGCAAGCATTTGTCTTCTCAAGATAGGAGAAAGGGGTTCAACAGGAATATGTAGGAGTATAAGAAGCATAACTCAGTATAAAAACCATACCCCATCTGTCTCTATTTACTCCTGTAGCTCTCAAGCAGAAACTATTGAACTATCATGGCGCAAGGCAGTAGCTAGACTGCATTAGGTGCATATAAAACCAGTAAATGTTTAGCACATACTCTCTGTCCCTCCTTCCCCCTCACAGCATCAGTTCCCTATATTCTCTACAGTAAGAACACAATAGATATGGCAAAGTTCAGAGATATGTTTCACAGCATATCTAGCAATGCCCAAGGCAGGTTTTTGTTCTCCCCATTTCTTTTTTTTATGTATTTATTTTTTATTTATCTATTTATTTTACATCCCAGCTGCAGCCTCTCCCCCACCATCCTCCCCCTTCCCAGTCCCTCTTTCCCAACCCCTCTCCCACCTCCCAATTCCCTCCTCTTCCATCTCCATCCAGGAAAGGGCAGGTCTCCCATGAGTATTAATAAAACATGGCATATCAAGTTGCAGTAAGGCTAAGCACACCCCCCCCCCATGTATTAAGGCTGGGCAAGGTAGCCCAGTATGAGATGTAGGATCCCAAAAATCAATAAAAGAGTTGGAGACAGCCCCTGTTCCCAGTATTAGGAGTCCTGTACTAGGACCAACCTACACAACTGTAATTTATATACAGAATGCCTAGGTTAGGCTCATGCAGGATCCCTGATTGTTGATTCAGTTTCTACCAGCCCAGGTTAGTTGATTATGTGAGCCTTCCCGGTTTGCCCTTGACCCATCTGGCTCCTACACTCCTTTCCCCTCCTCCTTCACAGGATTCCTGAACTCTGCCTAATGTTTGGCTGTGTTCCTCCCATTTCTTTAGGAAATCTAAAATACAGCCATCTGAGTCTCTACCTTTTCCATCATACATTTTACAAACACAAATTTTACTTAAGGCCACAAACCATACTTTGATGAAACAGTCCAAATGCTGATCTCCTTCCTATATGTCCTTCTGTGAAAGCATAGCAAATAATTTTGTCAGAGAACCATGCCTGCATATTCTGTGTCTCGGGTTTTGTTCAGGCTGCTTTTCCAGTGTGACAGTAGACTCTCCAAGGGAAAGATGTTGCTTGGTAAAAAAACTGCCCTTGATAAGTCTTCTTTGTATTTTAACATTGTACAGAGAAGAGTATCAAACACTGCCCTGCTTCATGTTCTCAAATGATAATACTAAAAGAGCTCAGAAAGAGCTAAATAAATCGGAGTAGCAATCCAATATTCCTCCAGTGTGATGGAAAGCCACTGGAGAGCTTTCAGCAGGGCCAGGGCTTGCTTAAGAGCCACTCAGGCTGTAAGTAGGGAGTACACAGTAGGAGTAAGAAGGATCATGGGGAGGAGCTCTGAAGTGATCCACACAAGGATGACTCAGACCATATCAGTCTTTGCCAAGAGAGTGTTGAGAAATACCCAACCTAAAGACGGGAGGCGGTGCTTACTCTTACCATAATTTGATATACCATGCTTTGTTGATGCCCGTGGGAGGCCTGCCCCTTTCTGAACAGAAACAAAGGAGGAGTGGTAAGGGAGGAGGGAATGGAAGGAAAGGAGGGAAGGGAAACTGAATAGGGATGTAAAAATTAATTAATTAATTTAAATTTTTAAAAAACTACAAACATGGATAATTACAAAAGGGTAGTGAAATACACCTTCTTTTATGAGTCAGCCTTAGAGAAAGACCTTAAGAGTAGAGCTGAACACAGAAACCTCAGCATTTCTGTACTGCTTGTGTTGTTATGTCCCTATAATGACTGGAACTCAAGGGAACTCCCCACGTACTGGGTAAGTGGCTGGCCATATGTCAAGGTTTCTCCCTGAACAATACCAAGCTGACAAGGGGATTGAGAATCTATCAGAGATTCTCAACTCACACTCATTACCTGTTACTCTGAAACTATAGGAGTCGACTATCTTTAAGGAAACATTCCTCTGTGTCCATGAAGCATCCTTCCATTGTCTATGTTAACTACCAAAAATTTTCTGTATCCAAAAAGCTAATCACTTAACAGCCTTCTATTGTGTATGTTAACAATCCAAAATTTGACTTAATGTACACAGAGAAACTATTTTATAAAGGTAAGAGGATGGGAAATCATATTTACTGATTCTCAATCAAACTGATTCTCTGTAATTATTTTGTATTTTATACTTGTGTAATAATCTTTTTTGACACTGTGAAGATATTTCACTCTGATTAGTTTAATAAGAAGCTGAATGTCCAATAGCTGGGCAGGATTTCCAGGCACAGAGGACACTGGGAAGAAGAAGGGTGGGGTCACCAGCCAGACAGAGAGGAAGCAGGATGGGGAATACAGCAGAGTAAAGGTAACTGAGCCACACAAAAGAATGTAGATGAAAAAATATGGGTTAATTTAAGTTATAAGAACAAGATAGGAACAAGCCTAAGCTAAGGCCAAGCTTTCATAATTAATAGAAGTTTCATTATTGGGGAGCTAACAGTCCCAATGAAAAAGCCAAATATATGCTTATTGTTTTATTTAGTTATTCCATTGAATCCACAAGGTAGCTGAGTCTACCTCATTTCCTAGAAAGCAAACTAAATCCCAAAAAAGATAGGGGCCTAGTGCCCATGAGCGGCAGGACCAGGATTTGATTATAAAGCTAATATTTTATGGAAGCCAACTAAATAACCCAGCTTTGATTTCTCTCAAAGAACAGTGGACAGTTGAGGCTTTAAAAAGTGAGCAAATGGTACCTTAAAGTAAAATAGCTTTTTACAAAATATTTTAAATATGTGTACATATAGGTGGGGGTCAGGAGCTTGCTATGTAACCCAGGTTGGCCATGAACTCATGGTCCTGCTATATTGGGATTATAGGTATGTAACACACCTCATTAGTTCTCCAAATCTTTACCAGGTTCTACTACCATCAAACCATACACAGTGGGTTTGCCTAAGGTATCAGTCAGTCCCGTATACATGAATTCAAAAATACTTTAAAATAAAGTAAAAACAACGTACGTGAAAGAGATGGAGGAAATAAGAAGAACATGGACAGAGGAGGGAGAAGAGGAGGAAAGTTCAGTGTAAAATGTTTAAGAATTTTAAATGTAGCAGGAAATGTTCATTCTCACATCATGAGAAAACAAAGTGATGGGAATTTCCAAGCATCAGCTCTATAGACTGTATTATTATATGTCTGTGTACTCTGATCTCCCTGACTGGAATATTTCTTCTTCTCTTCTGATACATTAATAAACCTTTTACAAATCTTAGTCCTGATCTCCTCTGAAACTGTTCCTGCAAACCTCCCCTTGCTGTCTAGTTTAACATCACTACACAGAATCACTTGTTGATCCTACTGGGCAAGAATAAGACCACTATCACAATTTTTTGAGCTAAATTTGAAGCAAACTTTATTAAATACTGACCAAGACAATAGACACTGGCCAGATCCATATCCAAGATTCCCAGAGAATGACTGCAAATCACATTAGTCTGGTGTTAATAAAAGCAAAACCCACAAGGCTTATATACTTTCTGCCTTCATCCAATGGGGCACAAGCACACATCCTGACATGCTTCCTGCCTATGTACCTCCTGCCTACGTGTGACCAAGCACATCCTGTGCAGTTAGGGCCACCAATCTTGTTTAGAGAAACGAAAACACATAGCTTGTTATCTTACTTGAACAACAGCCTCAGCATTCCAGGAAGTTATCTGTCCTTGGGCGAGTGAGGTTTACAGATTTATCTGTCCTTCAGCAAGTGGGGCTTACAAGTTAGAGGCATTTTTGTTTTATAGATCTCTCAATTTAAACTTAAAACATAACTTTAGCCCTCACATACTGCTCCCTCCATGTTTCTCCTCTTCCTCCACTTTCCACTGACCTTTACTTGGCCCTCTGAGGTATCTACTGTGAACATCTGAGTGCATATTTCTCTCCTCTACTGAATCATAAGCTCCAAGACAGCCCCATGTCTTATTAATCCTTAAACCATGGGCATAAATGTCTTGGCACAATATGCAGAGTAACCCTGGAGCAAGAAGAAAACCATTACCTCTATATTGGATGGACAGGTGGTGAAATACACAGAGAATGATCTGGAGCCACATTTCCTGGGTTCAAGAGTTGGCTCTGCCTTAACTGGTTGTGATTTGCTACATTCTTTTCTTCCCATCTGTAAAATGAGATGTTAATGGTACCTACCTCTTAGTATAAGATTGTGAGAATTTAATGAGGTAGCATTTCTAAAAACCAAGAATTTAAAAATTGAAGTACTTAGAAGTGGCATTCAAGTGTTCATTTTAAGATATGTATTGACAAGATAAATATTATTTAACCACATATCCGGGCCATGCAAGGGAAGAAATGCACCTCAAAGTCAGCTCCATCTCCTCCATTTGTTTTCACCAGGTGTTTGTGTGGTTAGTGCAAATGGACCATTGCTACTGTTTCTACTGCAAGCAGGTATTTGGTGATTGGAATTTACTTTCTAGGTCACTCAGTGGAAGCTCCTCATTGAATGGATGAGGAGACAAAGGTGAGGTAGCTTTCTGAGGGCACTGGGCTTATGAATAATGGTATTTCTGTTGTCAACCTTATGCTCTTTCCAAATTGGCAGGTAACAGCAGAAAAACTGAGTGTTCTTAAAATTATTTGGGAGGAAAAAAAAAGTGAGACAAAGTGACTTAGCAGTTGCTCTTATGCAAAGCAGATCTCATTATTTCCTGAACAAAGTCGAATTCTACTCCTCCTAGTGAACTGCTGTGCCCTTCTTGGATAAAATTACCATGAGTTCCAGAAAATGCTTCTAATTGCTTAATGAGTGACAGGAAGAATTACAGAAAGTTAAACTGCCTTCGTGTCATCTGGGGAGAATTTCTCCAATTTTATTCTTTCTGTGGGAGAGTAGAGATGATTGTTAGTTGCTACAATAAGATCAGGGGTATTACTGAGTAGAATGCAAGATGTGCTTGCTTTCTTCTTAGATTCCAAATGGCATTGTAAGAGATGCCTTACTTCTGAGGAGGACGCTGAAGGCCATACTTTCTTCCTCTAGAGACCAAGGTCACCATCCTCTGTGCTCAGGGGCACTTCAGTAGGACATTTTGGCACTGCAGTGGAACAATATGCACCTTAGATTATTTAACGAGAGCATGTAGAAAATGCCAGAAAATATTCTAGTACTTAAGCCTGCCTAGGGACTAGTTAGTGCCCACAAAATAATTAGGTCATTATACTTTAAACATAAAATATGAATCAGTGAGATGGCTTAGCAGGTAAAAGCACTTGCTGCCAAGCCTGACAACCTGAGTTCAATCTCTAGAATCCACATGGTGGAAGGAGAGGCAACTCTGAAAGTTGTCTTCTGACCTCCACATGTGTGCCATGGCACATGCATGTGCATACACACAAAAACACACTCATTACTTAACCAGTTAAACTGTATAGAGATGTTGGTTCAATCCAGTTCCATGAATACTTCATGCTCCTGAAGAACTGAGGGTGGCAGACAGACAGTGGGACCAACTGTGATCAGTTACATCCAACCCATTTTTGAAAAATATTTTATTAAGCTTTTAAAATTGTGTGTGTGTGTGTGTGTGTGTGTGTGTGTGTGTGTGTGTGTGTGTGTGTATTTGTCACATGTGACAGCCAGAGAACAGTTTGCAAGAATCAAATCTCTCCTTCCATCCTGTGGGTCCCAGGTATGGAAGTCAGGTCATCGGGCTTGGTGGCAAAGACCTTTCCCTGATCTCCTCCACTACATCACTTTGTTCCCTTACAGTCTTGCTAGAGCTTCTGGGTTCTGTCTTTAAGCTTCCTTCCAATGCTTGGGAGCTTGAGGCCTAAGACAGAACAGCAAGTTAGAATGCTCTCTCAGACTTCTTGGTAATCTCCAAATCCTTTCTGGACCCTTTCTGGACTGCTCAGCTCCACCTCATGAGGAGCCTTTAGCTGACAGATACCTTGTACTAACCAGATAGCTACAGAGGACCAGCGACTCTGGGTCCCTATCCTTTGGGCCTCACTGTTTCTGCATCATATAGGCCACTCTCTCCTCTGAGTTCATACCCAAGGGCTGAGGACAAACACTAGACCCTGACTCGTTCTATCAAACTAGCACATGAATACTGTTTATGTGTATGTACACACACACACACACAAAACATGTAAAAAATAAAATTAAATTAAAGCAATGCTAAATTGTGAAATAAGTATTATAAAAACAAACTGCAGTTCTAACGGAAACCCTAAATGTCCTGTTAAAAATGAAGACCTACTTAGGTAGTCCCTATCTAAGACAACATGGTGGCCAGGGGGAGGTGGAGCACACACAACAGGAAAGGAGAAAGAAGCGAGAAGGCCTCCTCCTTTTCTTTAGATCGATTCCTTTACAAAACTTGAAAGTATCCAGTGTTTCTCTCTTAAAAGTGTATAAATCTCTTCAAAAACTGGACAGGTCTTTTGTCAGTTTTACAACCTGGTAACTTCCCCAGAGACTGGGAGTCATGACTCTGAGACGCAAATATAGAGGAGCTTTAGCTCAGATCTCCCAGTCCCTGGAGGAGGGGAGGGGGGAGCCTGGCTGAGTGAGACCATTGCTCCAAGCTCTGAAACTCCTGTTGACACAAAGATACAGAAGTCTGTTTTTCCTTCTGCTAACCAGTTAGCTAACAACGGCCAAACCATCACCAAACGCAGTTAGAGTTAACTACACAAGGCAAACCTCTTATATGAGGAGAATTAGTTTATTACTGTTTTGTTTTGTCTTGTTTTGCATTAATGACGTGACTTTTTCTTTTCTCTATCTTCTTTCCTTCAGGTAACTGCTGAGATTTACAGCTTGCCTGTTTAGGGAATTTTTTTCTTTGAAACTTTAGCAAAATTGTCTTCGAGCTTCTCTTTGAATCCATTCTTAAGTTCTTTTATTCACAAAACTGAGAACCTCAAAGGAGACCCCACTTTCCCCCAGTCATATTGAGGACTCTAGGAAATTCCCTCAAATTTCTGAGAACACCTATGTGACACCCCGTTTCTGCCATAAGCCCCATAAAAGCCTCTGGTCCAACAGCTTGGGTGTGCCCTACTTCTTTTTTTTGTTTTGTTTTTGTTTTTGTTTTCGTTTTTCGAGACAGGGTTTCTCTGTGTAGCTTTGCGCCTTTCCTGGAACTCACTTTGGAGACCAGGCTGGCCTCAAACTCACAGAGATCCACCTGCCTCTGCCTCCCAAGTGCTGGGATTAAAGACATGCACCACCACCGCCTGGCGTGTCCTACTTCTTGAACCTGTTCCTAATCCTCAGGAGCCCTACTTGCTTGCTTGCTTTCTACAAGTACCCTCTAAAATCTCTTAATGCACCTCCTTCTAAATTGAACCTCCAGTTGTCTATGAATTTTGTTCTCCCAGGACTCAAGACAAATGACCCAGGCACCACTAGCCCGGGTTGCTTTAGTGGCTATTTGTCTGGAACCCTAGAACCCCATTTATCTTCACCTGAAGTGAAAGAGAAAGACTCCATCACCCTCAAAATCCTCACTTTTACCATAGCACATATAGTAATGAAACCAGCTCCTTTGAATTTTTGTGGAGATAACTTCTTGGGTTAGGAAAGGATTTACTTTATACTTGCCCAGCAATAAAAAAGGAACTGTGTGTGTTTCTCTTCAGTTGTTAATGGTTATATTATTTTCAATGACCCATCACACACACACACACACACACACACACACACACACACACACACACACA
>CABHPQ010147662.1:0-14441 GCA_902168405.1 Peromyscus aztecus
TCCTTCTCGCCAACTAGACTCCTGGAGCTCCACCCAGGGCCTGACCGTGGATATCTGCATCCAGCTCCCTCAGTCACTGGATGGGGCCTCTAGCTCTTAAGTGGTGTTTCATGCTGCCTACCCTCTAGATCAGTGGTTCTCAACCTTCCTGATGATGTGATCCTTTATTACAGTTTCTCATGTTGTAATGAGCCCCAACCATAAAATTATTTTGTTGCTAATTCATAACTGTAACTTTGCAACTGTTATGAAACGTAAGGTTTTCTAATGGTCTTAAATGACCCCTGTGAAAGGGTTATTAGAACCCCAGAGGATTCACAACCCACAAACTACTGCTCTAGATTTTATGTGACCATAATACTTGTATTAAATTTTCAAGGGTGAGGAGGAAGCTGAACCCCTGAAGATATTGCCAAGAATGGTGTCTCTGGACAGAGAAGACAGTGTGTGTAAATGAAAGACACAATGTATTTATCAAGAAGTGGCAAGAACCCTGTTTACTTTGAGCTGTGGTAAGAATCACTGATACAAAGGAATTTAGAGCACATGTCCCAGTGCCTAGTACTTTGAAACACCGAACAAAACTGTTCAGAACAAAGGCAAAAAAGCATGTCCATGAAAAATTACAAAAGAGCCTTGTGGGATATACTAACCTTCTGTTAGGGGATAGCATAATTAGGGTTCTGTTAACGATATAAGTGTTAATTTTACCAAAGCACCTGATGCAATCTCTTGTAAAAATTTAATTGCAGACTTAATTCCAATTGTCTTCTACATGGATTGAAAGGTGGCCTGAGGAGAGCAATATAGAAGAACTCACACCAGCAATATGCTAATTGAAGCAGATTGTTAGAATGGAGGTCTACAATGATTTCTGACTGTGTTCATTACCCTGAGAAATTTTCTGCATGAATGATTTAGTAGGAAGTTTTGATCACTTAAAGTCACCAAGCCTATATTTGGGGTGCTAGATAGAAAAGGTTCACTTTTCACTATCTACATCTTAAATTAATCCATCTGAGTCAAGTTAATCATATTTACTCAAGCATATATATCAATTCAATTCTTGCCTGCAGTTTTCAAAGTCAGATATTTTTGTGTGATGTGAACAGAGAATTATAGAAGTTGTGTCTTAGAGATTAAGATGTTTAGTTCAGTTACTGTGTAGAGGGTTTCACCTGAGTTCCAGAAAGAGTGAGCAGTGTCTCAAACGCTACATGGTCAGGTTGATGTTCTGACATGGTGGAGAATGCTGAATGCTTGCCTGGCACTTGTAAGCATTTCTATTCAATTCCCATCACCATAAACAATAACAAACAGTAGGATGTTTTCGTCCATGTGGGTCACTACAGCAAGATACCTTAGACTGGGTTGTTTATAAGCAGCTGGAGTGTATTACTCACCCTTCTGGAGCCAGAAAGTTCAAAACAAAGTGGCTAGCATACTTCATGCTCTGCAATTCCTGTCTCTCTCTGATTAAACAAGGTCAAGGACTCCAAGGGACTTTCATTATCCTCTTCTTAAGAGAATAGATCTCATGCATGAGTTCAAAAACACTCATGAAAAACACTATCTAAATGCTCTACCACTTATGACTATCACATTGGGTTTTTACTTCCATCACATGGCTTTTGGAGTGACACACAAGAAAATCATTCAGATTAAGAAGACAGGTTTATCTCAGACTCTCAGGAACATTTATTATATTGTTGTTTAGATTTATAATATGTTATAAATTGAATGAATTAAACATATATTTATAATATATAATATATTATAAGTCTCAGTGATTTATAAGTTCCATGAGCAGAATAATCTTACTATGGTATGGGGCTGTTAAATATTTCAAAATGAAATAGCATAAAGGGACTCAAGAACATGAACCTGTAAGCCAGGTACAAAAAATAAGCAATATATGCTTAAATTGTCCTCATCTATATCCTCACAGCATTCTACAGCCCACTGACCTTCACATATATTCCAGTGAATCACAGTTATTTGTTTATATTTTTGTTTCTGTACCTTCCCTTCTGTCCATATTAACTTTCATGTGCCTGATACAAGGTATCCTTTCTCTACTTTGTAATAGTCCCAATAAATTGACATATATACTTTCTCTTTGTCATTGGATATTTGTTTCTGCTCACCTAAAGGATGGCTTTGGCAGGAGGTCACAGAAAGGGAAGATGATGAGGTTACATCACCATGGTTACCTTCCTCCCTTTCTGACTGAGGATCATGCCTCCTTCCATGAATTGCCAACCCTTTCCAAGGTACAGTTGCTGTCTTCCTACCTGCCTATCCTTAAGTGGTATAAACCATTCTGATCCAGTAGTCTTAGTACCCTTCTCTTTTCCTAGTGTATTTCTTTTAAACAAATAAATATCCTCTGTGTAAATTGTCCCTAAATTACCTGTTCTGAATCTGCCATGTTCTTTCAGCCAAGACCTCACTGGCACAGTAGAATCCCACAGAAGACACACCTTCATGTAGTAATGTGACAAGTTATTTAAAAGATTGTGAGCAAAATAATTTTATTTTCTACATAATTCTTTTTAATTTAGCATAACTATAATTTCCCTTGATGTGTTTATTTTCAGATCTTGCTTCATGCATAAACCTCATAACTATTTCCTGATTAAAATTTATATATTCAATTAAATTAATCTACATTTGTCTCAATATCATAAGTCTTTTATACTACATCTGGGAATTTTTCCTTTCATTAGATCATATGAAGATCAAAAATTTTTGAGGTGGATATTTTATTTTATTTTCCATTTTATGAAACCAAGGATGTCACACTCAGTTTTCGTGACATATAAGTTTACAAATCTAGGAAAAATCCTGGCTGACACCAGAATCTCAGACAATTTGCTACCACTGAGATGAACTATTGAGTGACAAGCTTTGAGCAACCTCTTCAGGGATGTTAAAAATTTCTAATTATTTTTTCTATATTCATAACTGTCAGGGCAATAGAAGAAGAAAATTGGTTATACTAATTCATAGTCTAATTTCATAGGGAAAGGTAGATGCCTGAAATGCTATCTATGACATAAGGAGGAGTTTTATACCAGTTTAGTGGGGAATTTTACATACCAGAGTGTAGATTGATCAGTAGGAGGAAACTTGGCTTTGAATACAAGACACTTGCTACAGGATGTATTTAGCAAACACATTTAATATTTTTGTTCAGTTTATGCATTTCTATTTGAGAGATTTATGTGAAAATATAGATCGTTAATTCAAGGATAATATTGATTTCATCATCCTCAACTTAATGTAACAGTACTAATTCTTCCTAATAAGCAGAGAATTAGTGCAAACAACTTAGTGAAGGATACAAAAATATTCATGGTTATGTATCATACTATCAAATATGTATACACAGATGTATTTGAATGTGTAAATATAGTACTTCATAGATGATAGATAGATAGATAGATAGATAGATAGATAGATAGATAGATAGAGAAAGACAGAGAGGCAGAGAGAGATCCATCGTTATTTGGAATAAATGTTATACTTCTTATGATCTGGATATTTCTATCTCTGCACAAAATAGTTCTTTTTTTTAAAACCTAACTTCTAAGAAGTTGGTATTAAGATGTGATCTTTGTGGAAGGGGATTATTTCATGAATGCATGAGTGGAATTAGCACCTCTTTTTAAGCCTCTATTTAAACAAATAAGCAACAATAAAACAACAACAACAACAACAAAAAAACAGAGACCTTTGGCCTTCCCCACCATATAAAGAAGAAGCAAAAGGACACTGTCATTGAAGTGGAGAGTGAGCATTAGATCACCTGTGATTTCATTTAGGACTTTCAGGACCATAAATTATTTATAGTATTTATAATTTACCCACCCAATGTGTTTTATAAATACTGCCTAAAAAAAATAACTAAAAAAAGACATCTTTCCTTTTGTTTTAAGTAGATAAAGAGCCCAAAAGTTCAGAAATTCCCTACCCTACACCATGAACAGTAGGTATGAAATTGCTGTGTGGGACTAGATATATACTCAGTCTATTTTTAGCTTATTTTTTGACATCTGCTTTTCTTAAAGAAGTTTGCTCAAGAAAACTCATAAATTAGGGCAACAGTATTTGTGGCTAGTCTCCTAAAGAAGGCACAGCATTTAGTATTCTGTTTTCTTTTTGAATATCAGCGATTCAACTTTGCCATCCAGTCAAACAACCAACAGAATTAGATATAAATTAGGATTAATCTTTGTTGGAAAATGGAAACCATTGATGTTTATATAAATGGTAATCTATGAAGCCAGTTCAGGGACTTGCTTATTACATTTCAGTGTTGAGTAAACCACTTAGCACAAGCTTGGGAAACTGACCTTTGCTTGGCTTCCGTTAGCATCCCATTAGCACAGCATCTTGTAAATAATAGTGTCATGTAGTCCACAAAACATCTTCCCAACCCAATGCACTTGCGGAGAAGGCAAATAAAATCAGTAGGAAGAAAGGGCAAGCCTCCTCTAGAAATAAAATAAATTCTTACTCAGAATATCTGGCCAGCTAAACTAATGAAGAACTACCCTGTGTATAGCTCAAGGACTCACAACTTCCCTGTTGTTTCATCTAGAAAGTCAACACTTACATTACTTCTGGACCTGAGATAAACTTTTTTATAGAAGACAAAAGTTAAAACCTCTTACTTTTAATCCAAATAGATATATATTTATATATATAACTACCACTGTCACATTGAATCTGATGAATATGTCACCAACACCTAGAGGCAAAACATGGTTGCATGCATGATTGAGTGAACAAAAATTAACAATACTCATAATGACCTAAGAACAAAGACTATGCAAACAAGTGATACAATTCAGAAAGATCAAAATTCTCAGCCCCATGTCATACATTGCACTATTGGAGGCAAATCTATTCTTGAAAACCCATATAGTTCTCAACTAAAACAAAATATATTAGGAGTTCCTTCTTTGCCCTCCCTTCCTTCCTTCCTTCCTTCCCTCCCTCCTTCCTTCCTTCCTTCCTTCCTTCCTTCCTTCCTTCCTTCCTTCCTTCCTTCCTTCATCTCATTTTAATAAGTTAGAGTCAAAAATCAATACCTAGAATAGTTCCAGAAAGAAAAAGATGGTTTCTGTCTACAAAATTTGTGACAGTATAATTCGTCCCAGTGAGAGTGGAACAGCTCAAGTGCAGTTTAATATATTCAACTTGTAGTAAAACCTCTTAAAAAAAAATGGGGAAATCCATCTTACGTCACAGTCCTCTCAGGCCAGGCCCAAGGGCTCACTCCCTTTTTCCTCCAGAGCTAAGTCAATTGATTTGAAATCTGCCAAATACAAAATGTCTTCCCATTCATTACCCCAACACCTTCAAACTTTGCAGCTGGGATTTGACTATGTTGTAATGCATTTTGGTGAAACAGAAGCACCCGCCTTTTCTTTGGGTGAGTCACCCCAGCATTGTGCTTCTCTTAATCTTGTTAATTGGCAGAGGCCTGATATTTTATCAACTAATACCTTAGTCATCCATGATCCTGATTCCCCTCCCATGAGCTGATCCTCAGCAGCATCACAGTCTTTGCTATTCAGATTTCACAGAATCCATCATCTCTTCTTTAGATATTATCTGGAAACCTACAATAGTACTCCTTTTGCTATGCTGGTTACCTGTAGGGATGTCCCATAACATATACAGTCTTCTAATCACTAAATGTCTTGGGGGCAGATTGATGAGTATAAGAATTTAATAATTTCATAAGCTGTAGACAGGGATCGTAGAAAGTTGGAGGTAGCGTCACAGGATTGAACTTGTTCTAAGGTGCACACATCCCAACTCACCAACCTATGCACACATTAATAAAAAAAGCAAAAAAAAAAGAGGGTGAAGGGCATTTTATGCATTATGATACAATGCTGAATAACCACAGAATGGAGAAAATGATACTCTGAAAACAAATTGAATTACATGGAGGCAGGGAAGAATTCCAAGAGGAGAAGCAGATGAGAATGAATAGGCAGAAGGTTAGTAAAGGTTTAGGCAAAGTGATTAAATTTTGGAGGGCCTCGACTTCGAACTGAAGGTTTACAGACATTAACTTGAAAGGTGCAGAAGATACTTACAAAAGAAAAGTTAAGCCAAGGAATACATGGTCATGTTTTTATTAAAGCCTTGTTTCTCTATGCCCTCCTTTTGTATCCATGGATAATGTGCATGATAGACACATTTGGCTAGGCCTGCCCTAGACTCTTCACCCCTCTGCCATTACTCTGTATTTTTAATCAAATCGCTTTTTAAGATCCAATTTTCTTATCAGTAAAATGTAAAAGCTTTTGCTTTCTACACTTGTTAAAACAATGAACATATTTATTGTTGTTTCATTGTGCTATTTTTTTTAATTCAGCCAGCTATAATTTAAAACATCTACTCTGTTCTCGATTGACAGATGTAGTGGTAATCAATAAAATGTTTCCATGTGCATGGGCTAATATTTCTGCAGTGCTTGTTACACAGATGTTACTTGATGGGAAGTGAATGAACATGCATTTTCTGGTCCCCTTCTCCATCTACTTTTGTAGTCTACAATTTCCCCTCGCAGAACAAGGCCGAACCACATACTTAGACAGCAGTGGTTGTGCTGCACTCCTCTCTGGTGTATGTAAAATTCTCAGAGGTAGGGATTGCAAACACGTTTAGAGAGCTAGTTTAAATATACTTCAATCGACTTTCATAATGTTTTGATTCTCTGAGTTTATTACTTCTTCATTGATTTATGTGTTTGTATTTATCTGTTTTTCTTTTTTTATCCATTTTTCATCACTATAATAAAATGTCTGAGTCAGGCTAACTTATTTTTTAAAAGAAGGTTTATTTTGCATACTCACGAGTCTGTAGATTACACAGCATGTAGCCAGCATTGGCTTGACTCTGATAAGAAACTCATGGCTGACATCATCACAGTAAGAGCACATGTGAGGGGAGATCACATGGAAAACATGAATCCAAGGAGCATCCGAGAGCCCTTCTTTCCTTCTAAATGACATTCTTGAAATGACCTATGGGAATCTCATTAGGTTCAGTCCTTAAAGGTACATATCATTTCATAATGGCACCACTCCAAGACCACTATCTAAATCACAGAAATGTCAGCTGTGTTGTCTTTCTCCTAAGTCTCCTGAAGGTGTTTATAATATGGATCTTCTCTCCCATTGTGTTCCAAGCATAGCCTGAGGTGTATTCTTGGTATGTTATTGCCCAAATCCTCTGGCACAATTTAGTTAAACAGTATTTCTATAATATAGATTTAAATGGCTTATAAATGATAGGTTTGGATGGCCTTAAAACTCTTCACACTACGAATTTTCTGATGCTAAATTTTCATCCCATGAGGAATCATTTTTGCCTTCTAGACCAATGTCACTGCACTATAAGTCAAGTGTCAGGACACAGGACTTCAACATCCTTTCTCCAGGAGTCAGACAACATAAAATGGATTCTCAGAAAGGAAAGAAGCTATAGTTGGATGGTAAATAGCAACATTAGTAATGCTAGGCCACCTTGTATGTGCTGCGTGAAATCGAATTTGTATGGCTTTATATGGAAAGTCTATCTGATATGCTTAACTACTTGTAAGCTGTTAATATTTGCATATCACCATGGAATATAGACTCTAGCAAGGTCATTTAACAGTTACAGGGCAGAAACTTTCCATTTTGTTAATCACTTACAACTCTAATTTCACACTACATCAGTCCTTTCACTCTGGTCCACAGCCCTTCAAAATCCTATTCTAAAAATCCACAGGAAAACATCTGTTCACAATGTGGTACATATGCAGCTATTGGCACTCCCCACAAGTCAAAATCATAGGAACCAGAAGGATGCTGGAATTATCTTCCCAGTCCCCACCTATGTTTATTAGGAGTGTCCTGTTCATTTCCTCACAAATGATCTCTTGTTCAGTATGTCCAAGTTATATTTCAATCTGTCATCTGATTTCTCCAGGTTTTTGCCTTTTAATTCAAGGGGTTACTGTAACTCCTGGCTGAAGTAGTCAGTAGGAAACATTTCTCAGTCAGAATTCTTAACACTTCTTCTGGATCAAAACATGCATAAAATATTCTGTGGATTTCCAGCCAGTCATACCCCTGGTGGGCTTTGTCATAAGGATAAAAGATCCAGTCTCAGACTGAGAACCAGGTACATGGGCCTTTTCTTGATACTGTGGTTGTCTGACAGATGCAGCATAATGGCATGCTGAGTTTCACTTTCAATCATTTATGTAAACTCATTACTCACCTTTGACGAAGGACTTAGAATGATGACTATAGTCTCGACAGGCACTTGAAAGTGGTTTTTATAGAATGCCGTAAGGCATATGGTAAGAAATAAGTTAAGCCAAAGAGTTTAGAATGGAAAATATGACCAAAAGTCAATGCACATCATATTTCCATGGATTTCAAACAAAATAAAACAGCTTTGCACTCTGATCTACTCTGACATTTGGCTTTGGCACTTTCATTGTCTTACCTTTATTTGTTGTCATAGTCTGGTTCAGGAAAAGGAGATTCATCTGTGTCCTGTCAAAGTCCATTTGTTTCCAGCTGTATTATTGCTCTGATTCCACAACGATAGCTTGATACAATCTGATTTTTTAAGTAAATATGGATCCTGTCAGTTACCAGTGAAACATGGGTTATGAAGCCATAAAACCCATGGATTCAGATTCAATTATCCTTCTTTCCTTTATAATGTAGACACTGTTCATTTACTCCTTGCAGGTGAGATGGGTTACTCAGATCACATCACCACTGTTAAGTGTCATTCATTGTATTAACTAAATTCGAAACTTCTGCTGAACTGTATGGTAGCCCTTTGGAGAGTGTAAGGCAGCACAGATACAGAAGAGTTCAAATCTTCAAAATAGAAATGTTGGCAATTAAGTGAAATTATAAACAGTATGTATTTAGCATTTCATATTAGTTTTCTAAGTAGAACTGTAATATTGCTGTTCTTCATCAAAGACTTATTCATTCATAGTCTTGGCAAATCTTTGTTATTCCCTACTCAATCCTACTTCAATAATTTTTATCAGTAGTGAATATCGCTATTTTTTTAAGGAAGATAGAGGAGTGCAAGCTGAGTGCTAAAGTGCTTCTCTTTCTGATTCCCAAGTGTGGACACAATGTGACCAGCTACCATGCCTACCTGCTGTGACAGACATTAGATCTTTGTAAACATAAAGCAAACACAAATCATTCTACCCTAGTTTGCTTGTATGAGGTGTTTTGTCACATCAGTGAGGAAAGTAACTGATGTAGGGTGGTATTCCTTTTGTGTGTGTTGGAATAAGCACTTTCTTAAACATATTAAACACATATGAGTCCCTTGTTCTCAATGCTCCACTATTCCATGTTTCCCTTTATGACTCTCTTCTTCAATTTGACTCTTCAAAATCTACTCTCCACCTACTTCCTAGGTGCCATGTGCTCCATCATTTTCAGGGGCCCTAGCTTCCAGATGGATTCCATTTCTGAGGAGCAGCAGCCTGACATTGAAGGTAGCTTAGAGAGTAAGTTTCAGACAGTAATTCCACTGTCTGCTGCCTATGGGGCTGCAGAGGCCTTGCTGATTCCATGATTGTAACATTTATTACTAGTTCTCTCATCACAGCCTTTCATCTCAGAGTTCTGGTAAATGCTTGTTACCCTTGTCTTTAAAAGAGTGGTTATGAAGCAACACTGTTTTGGGTGCTGGGCACCATCCTGTGATTTCCTTATACCTTTCGCTTAGATTTATGACCATAAGCCTTCCATTAAACCCTCCTGAAATATTCTTCATGGAAGCCAAGTAATTCCTAATTGACCTTGATTGACATATTCTTCTTCTGACTTCAGTGTCCCATACTTTTAATGATTATCATCTGCCTAGTCTCCCATGTAGCCTTCCATGTCACCTTTATATTCCAATAATCACTCATCATTTAGGTCCTTACAACACCCACTTAGCCCATCCTACAGTCCCATCACTCTACATTTTCTTTCATTAATAAAATGTTTGTCCTAATAAACTAAATTATCAAATTATTTATGTTCATTTCCCTCCTGTATTTTCATATTAAAAACTCATTTCAACAAAGCATGAATATTCATCCTTTGTTGAGTATTATATCCTAATCATCTTGAATGAGTCCCATGGAGTATTTCCAGGGCTCAAAAATGTTTGTTGAGAGAATATTCCTGCAATTTGTCAGTTGGAAATAATTTCTTTCAAGAAATTTTCCTGGGATTGGTGAGATGGCCCTGTAGTTAAGGGCCCAGACTGCTCTTGCACAGAAGAGAGTACAGTTCCCAGCACCGACATGGTGACTCACAACTGTCTGTACCTCTAGTTCTATTTAATCTAATACCCATGGATTTCATGGAGACATAGGCACACATGTAGTGTATATACATTTATACAGAGAAGTAGTCATGGATAGTGTGTGTGTGTGTGTGTGTGTGTGTGTGTGTGTGTGTGTTGTGTGTGTAAAACAACAAGTAATAAAATAAGAAGCCATGAATTTGAAAATTGGCCAGGAGGGGTATATGAGAGGGCTTGAATAGAGGAAGGTGAAGATAAAAATGTTGTAATTATAATCTCAAAAAGTAAAAGATAATTCTTTAAAAAGAAGTTTTCATATTTCTTTCCCTTTTACATTCTCCCTCTTCCCTTCCATCTTGGACTAGCACTGCTTTTCCATGCATTTCCCCAAGCATTCTGTTCGTCTGCCATCATAGCTCTGCTAGGTTCTAGTGTGCTCTGTTCATTTCTCAAAACAGGCTGTAAGTACTCTCAAGGCTGAAATCATTTGTGCCAGTATCACAATACTTAGCTTAAAAAGAAAGCTCTTGGATGTGTTTTTAATGAAGAGCAAATTAATGGATAATCAGATGAAAGGATGAAAACAATTCATATGCTACTGTTATAGCAAACATCTTCCATGAGTGTACACTGATGTGGCTGTGGTGAAAAAAGCTAAGAACTCTAGGAACCTTGCGGAGCATCACCATTCTGAGATTCCAGAAAAGAGAGGTTGAGAATGGCTATTCAGAGGAGACCCCTAACGGAGCAATACTTGAGCAGAAACTTAGTGTGCAATCACCATCTCTAAAGAGATTTATCTTGGAGCAATGGAGACTGGTACTAGATGTGGCATGAGCCCATGCATTAGAAGTCAAGGGAAAGATGGGCTAAGAAAGAGGAAGATCTGCCCTGTAGGAGTGTGTTCATGAGAACCAGAGCAGGAGGGCGGGACAGTAAGATGGCAGTAGCTCACAATGGGCTTTGCAACCTCTGCTGTGGCTCTTAGAATTTGTCATAAATGTTGAAGAAACTGGAATATTTCAAACAATTAACTGACAAACTTCTGATTTCAATATGTCAAACTCATACTCAAATCCTTAGAGAGTTATATGCTAACCCAGAGAAGCTTGCCTTTGCATGCTTATGCAAGAAAACAAATAGAATGTGAAACTTTCTGTGGGAGTCCCAGTGATTGTCTCTCATGTGGACACCACTCTGGTTTTGTCTGTCTAGGGACAAAGATTTTGTTTTTCATTTTGTGCTCCCCTCTCTTGCACTTTTGTTTTTCTTTCTGGTAACTTTGTCAATCTCAGAGGCATAATTTTTTATTGTGCTGCTTCCTCTGCTGGGAATTCTATGTCTTTAAGCTATTTTCTTCACGTTAAAAAAAATGTAGTGTATCTGGTTCTATTGCCAAATGTTTCCTAAGATTGAAGGGCATAATGACTTGCTCTTCTCTCTGTGATCTCCTGGAATAGTTCTATCATAGCCTAAAGTTATTAGATGTTAGATATTCAATAGTGCACATGAATGTATGCCCTGTATTACTCACCTCTGCATTGTCCATAATTATATCAAATGTAGACCTACGTATATTTTATCAAATCAATAAGCAAAACAAAAGATAAATGATATTACACAGTGAAGACATCAATGGAAATTGTATACCTGGTATGATGTAAGTGCTCACCATCAAGAGGAGAACTCAGAGACTGCAGCAATCATTTATGATAGCTTAACAAGCACCTTAGCAGAGAGCTATTCCTCTTCCATACTCAGGTTGCAAAATATTCACATAATGAATGATGAAAAGCTAGAGAAGGTATCAGGGAGGTTAGGTACATTTACATTGAAAATTTCCCTTGGGTCTCTTAAGATTAAAGCACATTTAAAATTAAGCCAATAGAGCAATGTAAAAGTTCAATGCAATAGAATCAATGATAATAGAGGTATGTATGTGTTGGGTATAGTAAGATGTGGAAAAGGATTCACACTCACGTTTTGCCCAATATAAAGTCCCTATGAGAGAAGTAAATGAAAGGTGAAATTTTCCTACAAAGTCCTTGTCAGGTGGCTATTGCAGTTATTATTTCATAGAGGAATGTGTCTCTTTTGGATAAGCAGAAAGGAAAGGAAAGCAAAGAGAAAGGAAACAGATAAACTTATATTGGATCTACACAACCTCTCGCTGAGTGTTTTCTGTCACCATTGTCTTAAACACCATTTGTCAACGGGACTTTAATCCAGAGAAAATGCTACAAAAAAAAAAAATGGCTAGACTCCACACATTTGCCGAATGTGGGTGTGGCTAGCCTCATGCTTGGTATTTGCCTTCTGCTTCATTTTTCAACAGGGGAATAGTGTGTCTGTGCTGTGACAGGTGCCTGATGGTAACTGGCATGTACATGTAAGGTGTCTTTGGACAAATGAGTTGAGGCTCCAGTTCAGGGGACTGGCATCCAGGGTTTTTCACAAGAAAACATCTCTGTCCTGCTCTTCTTCTTGTCTAGATAGTGCCATGTTCCCAATTCCTCCAGTGTAAAATAAGAAGGACATTGTTTAACATTTGGAAACGTCATTTCTCCAACTTCATGAATGAAGGACTGAAGCACAGGATGAGATCAAAGAGAGCAAGTTGATTTTCAATGCAGAGATCCAGTTTCAGAGTCCATCACCCCGTCAGCTGCATTCTTCCTTGATATCCCCTGCTTCTTGACTTACAGGAGTTTCACTAAGTTTACAGAATCATGCAAGAAGTACATGATGGGCAATTAATCATTGTGATTTCAGTTGTTCTCCTCTCTATATTATCATGTGAAGCAAATATATCATAATGCAGATATTTTATATGTGCATATATAAAATTCTAGTTATGTACGTACATATGAAACATATGCACTATATATAATAACTAGTAATGCATAAGAAAATCTTTGCTAGAACTTCTATTTTTATTACTGTTAGTTATTTGCAAAGTATCTTCAATGCAACACACATCTATCTCTTAAGATAAGAAGTACAAAAAGATGTGTGATGTGAACTTTAGGCCAGCAAAATCTCTGTAAGGCCCTGCAGGAAGAAAAGACATTTAAATCATTCAACCCAGGATTTGACACACTTTGAGTTAGTATCTATGTGAGGTATTCAACCTGGAATGGTTTGATAACTCGAAGGCTATCAATTCCCCCATCCTGGACCTGACAGAGGCTTATCTCTGTGCCAGCATGCATCCATGTCTTTTGCTCTGACAATGCTATGGCTTGGGCTCCAGTGGGTAGGCTAGTATTCCCAGGATTTCATTTTGTGCTGGGAGACTCCACTTGGGAAAAACTAAGTTGTATGTACAGATATTTACTGATGTGAAATTCCTAAGAATTAAGAGGTTGGATTTTCTAGCCTGTGTCTGAATTGAGCTCTGGCTGGCCTTGAGGAGTAGCAGTTCTCTGTGGAGAAAGAGTACATGATTTGTTACCTGGGTCATGCCCTCTTTACTTCTGTGACTTGCTTCAATATATTCACCTCCTTGTACTTAAATCCACAGCTGTAACCATGACATATGACAGAGTTGTTCTAAGGATTAGCTAAGACCATGAACGATGTTTTTTGTGCATTTTGAACATATGGCAGCTATGTAGATAAATTTTTATACCTTCCCTCCTATTGAAGAGTAATTTTGAATGAAGTTCAAGTAGCCAGAGCAAAGAACACTGTCACCTTGAGGTCCTGTGTGTAAAACAAGAAATTAGATTTTAAAACAGTCAACTTGATTCTTGGCTCTGTTTTAATGACCAAGATCAAACTGAATAACACAATTATGAAAAAAAAATGTGTCTTTAAAATGTTAAGGATAAAGTCCTCTCAAAGAAACACAGGAATTGCCGGGCAGTGGTGGCGCATGCCTTTAATCCCAGCACTCAGGAGGCAGAGCCAGTTGGATCTCTGTGAGTTCAAGGTCAGCCTAGTCTACAGAGCAAGATCCAGGACAGGCACCAAAACTACACAGAGAAACTCTGTCTCAAAAAACCAAGAAAGAAAGAAAGAAAGAAAGAAAGAAAGAAAGAAAGGAAGGAAGGAAGGAAGGAAGGAAGGAAGGAAGGAAG